>CBVK0100084171.1:0-13554 GCA_900067695.1 Picea abies
CAGACTCTCCTACTCCAACACCCTTACATTAATATTTTGTAAAGTGTTTCAGCCATCAATTTCTCTTATGACCTCACACTTTATGGGGCATTTGTTATACACCAAAATGTTACACTTAAGTGTCACACCTATTTACACCTAAGTGTCGCAAGTGTCATAAAGTGTCATATGCACCTTACCAAGTGTCGCATGCACTTTGTCAAGTGTCGTATGCACCTTACTGAGTGTTGCATGCACTTTACTAAGTGTCGAAACACCTTGACACCATAAAAGAACATTTTTCACAATCCCTAGTCAGTGTTGAGGAGAAATTTATTATATGAAGGTCAAAATACGATGTGCACATATATTATTCATTATTATTCAAAAAAAAGAAATTAATTTAGTGTGAGAATCCACCTCACATTTAGTTTCCTAATCTCAAGGAGAAGTTGAAAGTCTTTGAGAGTCTCATGGATGGTTGAGATATTTTCTCAAACCAAAATCCTAATTTGATGGATCTTGAGAGATATTTCCTCCTTAACCAAAATCCTAATTTGATGGATCTTGAGAGATATTTCCTCCTTAAAATCCTTAAGAGATATTTTCTCCCTAAAATGCTTTAGAGATATTTTCTCCCTAAAAATATTGGAGATCCCAATTTAGTGGATCTAGTGAGTGATCTTCTCCATGGGGGTTAAGCTTCCAAATCCTATATAATGAGGGCATTCCAAGGTGAGAGGGGGGGAGGAATCCATTGAAGAATCATCATTTGATCTCAAGACATTCATGTAAGGGGATGGATAGGAGGAGCATTGGAGGAGGCTTGCAGTACATCATGATTGTAAGTTCCATTGTTTCTCGTATTAATAAACTTGGCCTATTTCCTTATTTTCGTCTCATTTCAAATTTGTGTATGAATGATTATGGCCAAGTTATGATAGCTTTTATCTAACTTGTTACAAGCAATAGAAGATGAGGATAGTTCTATTTCTTTGTAGGTAGACTACATTTGGAGTTGGACTGGATCCAACATCGGAACAACAAAGAGAAATGAGGACAACCAACATAAAAAAAAGGTTCCTCATTCTCTTCTTCCTCCTCTCTTATTTCATGCATAAATACATGGAAACCAAGAATGTTAATGTCCATTTTTTTGAGTTGTATTAGTTGAAGAAAACCCAACGAAGAGGAGCTCAACCTGTCCACAGGGTGAGATTTTTCACAACACCTAGTTGAATTTGTCCCGAGCAAACCATACACACACACACACATATATTATCGCCAACAACCAACTTGTTTCTTGGGGTAGTTTTACAGATGCATTATGTTTTGTGGGGTAGTTTTACAGATGCATTATGTTTTGTGGGGTAGTTTTATAGATGCATTCTTCTCACCAAATAGTATAGGTAACCCAAATGGTTTGCATGTATGTTTTTTCTCTGTGCCAAAGGAAACTCGGAAATGAAAAGAGGCACGACAACTAATCCACATGGTTTACATGTATGTTGTTGCTTCGAACCAAATGAAACTATGAGTTAGGAAATGAGAAGATTCACGACATCCTAAACCTGTGCATAGGAACTAATGCATTATTGAGGACATGAGGAAGAAAGCACATGTCATTACCCGAAAAAAACCATTATGAATACATAATACGGTGAGCATCAAAGTATGTATATGAAGGTGTCGACCTGACAATGTGCATGAAAATGTCAATGAAAGTAAGGATGAAATGCATCAGAACAATGGCGGTGTTGATACTATTGTTTGGATGTCTCTGCATGATGTTGAATGCTTCTACTTGTGTTGGGTGCATCCTATGAATAGAAGAAAGAGATTCAAGACCTCAGACACTTTGTTGTCGATGAATACACCATGCAACAAGTCGATGTGTGTATATACAATTTTTTGGTTTAGATTCCACCATTGTTGTAATGCACTTCACAGTGAGCGTTTTCTTGGCATTCTGCATAATGTTGCTATTTTGTTTTCCAAGTTGGTAAATACAGGAGCAAGTAGTCTGAGGATTGTTGTACTAACTCACAATAGAGACCAAAAATGACTCCAAAACCAAGTTGTATGCAGCCAAAATATGGGCGAGGTCATGGGAGAAATTCAAGCAACTGCAAGAGTTCAAGCTTGTGCAGACTATGCATTAATAACGATTGGTTTAGTATTTATCTATGCATTTGGAATTGCCAATGGTAGTGGGTGAAAGGTAAGGTCGTGTAAGTTCTACTAATCCTGTCCCTTGAACTGTCAAGAAATACATACATTATCATTAATAAATTTTGTCATAATATATAACTTATAATATGTATGCAGACAATAGAATGGGTTTGCTAACCGGCTAAAAACCTGGTGGAATACTTGTTCGGCATGTTTGGAAAGATAAAGATAAACAAGAGATCACCTAAATTGTAGTAAAATATGATCATCTAGATTGGAAAGATAAAGGACTTTACAAGGGGTGGTCTACGATGGGGGCACTAGAATTTGTGCATGTGCAGTCACTGTTAGATCTGAGAGAAGAATTTGATAAGAAGGAGAAGGTGGAGAAGCAGAAGGAAGAGCGACATGCATGCGCATAATTAAGGTAGTGAAAACCCATCTCTAAGCCCTCTTGATGGTGTGTCGATGGATTTGTGGATGAATTTGCAGTTTTTGTGATGTAGGGGGAGAAGACCAATGTCTTGTGGAGCGTGTTGTTTGAGACAGGTGTCTTTGGTGAAGCATGGTGGCAGTTGAAAATGGCAATACCATCGCTTCCATTGCCTCGACTGCATAGAAACCCTCGACTGCACTGCAGAATTGTCAGAAGCTTCAGGGATGACAAGCAGCGACAAATTGGTGCCTTGGGTTGACAAGCACAAACAAATTGGTGCCTTGTTACATATTGCATTTAATTGTATTTAATAAAAAAATGAATTTTTGTCATAACTCTGTCGTCGGCCCAAAAATAATGCTTCAATTGTTTAAACAATAACATTGCAAAGAAATATGTTTTTTTTTTTTAATATTTAAAACATAAAATTCCAAACTAATCTAAAAACTTAGGTTAAAATACAAATGTTTGAAAGTCAAATGAAACTAATCTAGAGTCAAACTATGAACTCATCTCTATAGTCCCACGGTAGGTACTAATAAGTATGAAATGTATAAAAAGGAGAACAATAACATTGCAAAGAAATTTGTTTTTTTTTAATATTTAAAACATAAAATTCCAAACTAATTTAAAAACTTAGAATAAAATGCAAATGTTTGAAAGTCAAATGAAACTAATGCAGGGTCAAACTATGAACTCATCTCTATAGTACCACGGTAGGGACTAATAAGTATGAAATGTATAAAAAGGAAAATTTGGCCTGAAATATAAAATAAACACGGTAGGGACTAATAAGTATGAAATGTATAAAAAGGAAAATTTGGCATGAAATATAAAATAAAACAAAATGTAAAGAATTTTTTTTTTGTTTTTTATTTCTTTTACATGGTGCATCTCAATCAAATAGGTAAGTGTGTATATAAAAAATAGGTACAAAATCTAAAATAAAGTGTAAGAATTCGAAATTTTTCAAGGTACATTCACTTTCAATTATGTTATGCCAATGTATCTTGAGAATATGAGCATATAATGAATAAATAACTTATACTTTGAACAATTTATAATTAAAGGTTATGAGAATGCTTGAGACTTAGGATTTTGCAGTGAGAAGGTTTAACTATGAAAAGGGATGAAGAGTTGGTGGATTACTCCAAAGATCTTTTGAAAGGGCATTCATTTTTTTTGGAAGAGTATCAATTTTTTCTTTCAAACCATTTAATCTAAACTTACTATATAATGATAAGGTTTTTAGGTCACAAGAATCTTTGAAACACTTGCAAAACCTTAACCCCATTTACGGGTATTTGCATGATGTGGTAAGGCCAAATGTCAAAGGAGTATCTGTTAAATATGATAGTTTTGATATGGTTTCATGGAAGAACAAGTCAGGTTAAGTACGGGAAAAGATGGTCATTTGGTGATGTTGATGCATTTTGGGGGCTATTGTTCAACCCTTTTTCTTCCTCCATTGGGTTAATTGGTGCTAAGTCAATCTTAAACTTTGTGCATGCATCATTTCTAGCTTATGTCAGTCAATGTACTGAGTTGCAAGCCACACATATTCCTTCTTGCTTTCAAAAGTGGGAGTGGAGTCAAACCAATAGCCCAATATAGATTTCATAAGGTGGTAGAAGGTGAGGATGGTGGATTGAAGAGAAAAGATTGCATTTAAGGAAGGAAATGGAAGCATGGAAAAAAGTGCACAGAAAAGAAGAAGTAGCATGTGATTTTGGTCCTTCAAGAGGACATAAAAATGCATCAAGTAGTTGACATGGAAAATAGAGCTTTGATTAGTAGATTCTTTGGTCATCAAGTTGTCAAACACTCCTTAAAGGATTGGTTGAAAAAGTTCTAGGAACTCTAGATTGGATGTCTCCCAAAATTTCACGTACAAGTGAGGGGCATGATTGTATTCATCCTTAGGTCGAATGAGGATGCATCAAAGAATTTGGGAAAGTGATGGATGTGGGTTTGAACTCCTCTAACTCTAAAAAGTGGAGCCCATTCTTTGGTATGTGATTGAAGAAATCTACAATGCAATCGATATGAATGAAATTTCCAAAGTTACCATTGGAGTTGTGTTCCATGTATGTTTTTAGGGCCATTAGTAACAATGTCGACACTTTCCTAGAAGTTGATGATAGTTTCATGCATTCTAACTCCCACTCAATAGCACACATCCTTGTTGAGATTGATCTAAGGGAGGGGTTCGTTGATGAGATCAATCTTTTGGTCAAGGGAGAAATTTGTTTTCAAACTCTAGATTACATTGGCATCCCATTTCCTTATTCACAATGTCACTTATGGCCATTGGGAAATGAATGTGCACATAAATTCATGAAAAAAGTTTGGCACAAGAAGGAGAATGAGGCTAGCACTTTGAGGCAAGAATTGGCTCAACCTTTGCAAAAGGAAGGGGAACTCATGGAAAAGGATTCAAGACCAAATTTGGTGCAAACCCCATCGATAGATGTTGAATTAGAAAAGTTGTCCAAAGATCAATGTCTCTCTAATCAATGGGAAGGTGCAAATTAGCCCGAGGATGATCGGGGGGAGGACACCTCATAAGGCCTTCTCTCCTATTGATTTTGGTAAGTCCTTGAATTCCCCTTCATCCTCTATTTTTACAAAATTTGGAACTCAACCCTTAGATGAGAATTCCTTTTCAGATGTGGGGATTTACAAGAGGGGCCTATCTTTGGGAACTAAGAAAGGAAATGTTAGTAAGGGAGGTTGTTCTTGTTCATAAAAAATACTATCCCCACTTATGTTTGACTTATCAAATGTCATCCAATAAGGTCTAAATGAAGAAAATGAAAAAATAATGTAAGAAAAAAAGGCAAGACGTGAAGAGCAATAATGTTAAAAATTAAAAAAAAAAATACTAAGACTAGAGCCATGCCACCTCATTAAAAATACCTAGTCCCAAAGTTCTATGCTAAAAATGCATATATGAAGAAAAAGGACTAAGAAAATCAAAGAAAAATGAAAGGGGTAATGAAAATGTGTCAAGGTGATAACTCCAAGCAAAGCTCCCTCTTAGAGGCTAAGTACAAAAAATGAAGATTCCTAGCTCAAAAAGGCCAGTTGGACTAGTTAAAGACCTTACACATCATTAAAAATGACTATGACGATCAAAACATAAGATTTCCCTTCCTTTTTCCATTAATTATTCATAATTTTGCCTATCTTTGACCAAGATTACCAAGGAAATACTTTATGTCCTAGAAATTTACACATGTAATAGGGGTAAAGTTGTCCCACCATGGTAAACTTATGCAATTTATAAAGCTAACCTATGTCAATGTGCATTGCCTAATGATTTGTTTTGAAGCATGATGCATCATTATAGGTGGGTGCCCTACATTGGAATCCGTGCAGTATGCCTCAAGATCTATGTCATTGCCTCAAGATAAGGTATGAGCTTTAATTCTACTTTATTTATTTATTAAAATTTAAGCTAGATTTCTATTTGTATTAGAAATAAATACCCTAGGGTTTTGTTTCTTTACAATAGATCTAATGTAGAATCTCTTTGTGATACTTAGGTTTATTTCTTAAGAGTTAACCTCCCTTCAAAGTGTTGCAGGTTTTATTATCTAGGTTTGATGCCCTTCTAAGCAATCTTTGATGTTTGGAGACTTCAATGACTTGGTAAAGAGAACATTGCCAAGGATTTCTAGACCCCATGCCCAATGGCAAAAGCAATTTTCATATCAAATTTCTAACCATCTCTTAAATTTTTCCCTTTTGATTTATTACATGTCAAGCAATCTAGGGCTTATCAAAAGTTTCATCTCTAGGATTAGATTGCTTCAATTCAAGTTTTTTGTGCTAACCTTTGTCATATCTTGTAATCAACTAAAATATTTCTTGGCGATCAACCTCTTCTTTATATACTAATTCCAAACTAGTCGATCTGATTCATAGGGTGTAATTTGATTTATTATTGCTTTACTTACATATAGATTTACACCTTTACTCAATTAATCCATCAACTCACTCACCAACTAAAGAAAATATGATGCATGCTTAAAAATCTGTGATAATACATTGTTCTTTCATACCTATTCAGATTAGGATGATCAATGTTGTGCTCATAGTTCATTTTTCCTTGCAACGTTTTGACACACATACAATCTTAAGCTCCCCTTCCCCTTCTAACCACACAACGCATTAACTTGAGGAGCTACTTGTTTAAGAGACAAACGACTTGGTATTCTTTCAGCCCTTTTGCATTTGTTATATGAAAGTTTTCTCTTAACAACTTGTCATTGTGACCATTGAACACTTAAATTTAACCTTCCTGTTTGCAAACATGGGTTTCATGGTTTAAATGGCAATGTTTTTACACTTTCATGCTCTTAATTTCTTCACATAACAAATCAATGCACTTGTCATAAAGCCAAAGTTGATACTTGTTAAATGTATTAATTGAAAGTGTGTGATGAAGATCTGATCTAACACATCCATCTAATCAAGGGTAAAATTTCTCATCGCTGGTGCAATCTTTTGCACAATCCACGTAGGACTCCATCTCTTCATTAAACTGCTGTAATCACTGTTGATCATTTACAGTCTTGGAATGATCTAAACACATTTTTAGCCTCTTTTTAATCATGGTCATAATCTGTCTCAGAATACATATGATGACAGTGGTAAATTTGTCCTAAACAGAAAATTCCGGATGGTTCTTTGAATGCTACAGCAGTTACATATTTGACATCTTGTGGTTTGGCATTGCTGCTAACTGTGGATATATGTGAGATCTAAAAATTTTATGAATTCTGGGTTATATAACAGCACTCCCACTTCATCCTCTGATTCAGAATTTCATCAGCAAGTGACATGTATAATGATTTTTTTTACAGATTTATGATTGAATGTGATGGTTGAATAACTCATATGATGGATTGCTGGCCTAATCAATAATCTCTTTGCTGTCACAAAGCATATGATCATTAAATGGTGTTAGAACTTTATGGTAATTGGTGAACACATTCGGATTTTGAACTTTCATGTACAGCAATAATGAACATTTGGCCATTACAACACATAATATTTAACACCCGCATTCACTCTTCGGCATTGGCTCAAGTGTCACATAATTTGTGGCAAACACCTCTCACATGATTAATAAAACTGTTGGGCTTGGAACATCTTTTATATTGATCACATCTTTCATATATTGCTCACATTTCTACTTCAACATGTGTCAATGCTCGTTGGACATCTTGGACTAGCAATGTTCAGCATTCTGTGAGCTTGGACTTTGGGAAGGATTTCTCGTTCTTTGGGAACTTTTGGGTTGTATCTTTAAAGTGAGTTGATTAGATTAAGTTTTGCCAATCTAAGCAAAGACCCTTTTCACCCTATATCAAAAGATTAGGCTTAAATTGTCATAGAAATTCCCCATCACCCTATATCAAAAGATTAGGCTTAAATTGTCATAGAAATTCCCCCGAGGCCAAGATTTTCTCAGTCTAAAGAGTGGAACAAGGCCACCAAAGTGATAATGGGTGGCTTGATTGATAGTGCCCCTAGGTTCTTCCAGTGAGGTTAGGACTTTTTCTTAAAAGGAGAATTGAGTGGTAACAAGAATAATAGGATCCATAAAACTTATGTATCTAACAAGAAAAACAGAGGAGGAGTAGACCCGTCTATTTCTTTGGATGGGGAGGGTCCTAAATTCCCAAATCAAGGTCACTACCTTTTGAGATCTAGACAATCTGCCCTAGTTATATCTAAAGAGGGTACTCAAGGAGGCCTAAGCTAGGGGAAGAAAATCATATATCGCCATAGCCCAATCCAAAGCAAGGAAAGAGATTCATAAGGGACAACAAAATACATTATATGGGGCCCTTATAGCGGGCCGTGCCCCTAAAATGGGATGCTGATTATTATGTTTTTTAATATTAGGGGCTTGGGAAACACTTAAAAAAACTAGCCCTGAGGAGATTATTGGACCTTTGTAAACCAAAGATTATACTGAGTCAAGAAAGCACGGTGGTGGCAACTAAGATCTTGAGTGATTTTTCAAATTTATGAAGGACAAGGACTCCTTATGTGTTATTTTGAGGGTAGGTCAAGAGATCTGATAACTAGGTGGAAGAAGATATCCTTTAAGATTTCTCATTCTATATTTTTTTATTCAGGTATTGGACTAGAGCTCATCTCATAAGAGATGGGGAAAGCTCTATGGGTTATTAATATCTACAGGCCTTATGAGAATATGGTGGAATTTGGGGATGGATTACTAGCCCATGATATGTTTATGCAGAACAATATAATTTTAGAAAGGGATTTAAACTTTACTCATTATAGGGGATGGCTCTTGAGATGTGGTAGTGACAATGACTTCTCCACTACCCTCTGGCAAAGAAACCACTATAGTTGTTGAAGGTGTTGGTGTTGGATCCTAGGAGGTCTTTATTGTATCTCCCAATGGTCTTCCTATAGTACATATTTCCCCAAATGAGAATTCAAGCTTTTCCTTTTGGTGCTAGAGATGATTTTGCCTTTAGGAGGGAGGATGTCACATGACCACAGTCAAAGAAAAGTTTGTATCAAAAGGAAATTTATTCATAGTCCAATAGTTGATTCCACCTTCGATTGCCACATGCCAACACAATCTGGTCAAAAAGACCTTTTCTTAGCTCTACGTAAGTAACATATCCTAGCGTAGGTAGTGAAACTATGATAATTGATTTATGAAGCCATGAAGATGAAACTACCCATAAAATTAATGATACAAATTAAAATCATTGATCCCCAATATTTCAAAGGAAGTTTGCAGTGTGACCCTTAGTGGGACTGGGACCATTGTTAGAATTTTGGTTGCCGCAACTTAATAAACAATCCAGTGCAATTATGAGAAACTTATGTCATGTTTGTTGGGCATTTGCATTGCAAAGTATAAATAAAGACTCACGCATGTGGACGAATGACCACTAAGTTATCTAGAAAAGACCCCTAGATTGCTTGTATCGATGCATGACACTACTTAAGGGAGGGCCATAAGTCATTGAAACTACAAACCAAGCTATAGGTGAGATTAAAATCCTCAATGTTTGTAACCCATGCTAAATCAACTTGAAGGGTTGGGGTCGAGTTATCCTTCTCAACATAAAATGTTGGGAGAGGACCCTTATCTAGCATTGGTAGGGATTTGGTTGGGATGTGAGTTAACCTGAGCTTTCTCAAGGCAAATGAAATTTTCTTTGAGAAAGCTCAAGTTAACCCTACCTATGGAAGGATATTTTAGGAGATTAGTGGAAGAGCTCGCCTTTTGTTTATGATGCCTATGTGAAAGCAAAGGAACAAACATAAAGTGTACTCCTTGGTAACGTTGTAGTTTCCAACAAATAGTTGTCATTTAATTGTTTGCTAGAAGACAATAGTCATTTCTGATCCAAGGGATTCCCACCTTGAGTTGAATCTTGTTCTTTGTAATTGCAATGAAATCCTATGATTTCACTTCTAGAGTAAGAGTTTTCCCTG
This sequence comes from Picea abies, assembly GCA_900067695.1. Lineage (NCBI taxonomy): Eukaryota > Viridiplantae > Streptophyta > Pinopsida > Pinales > Pinaceae > Picea > Picea abies. The sequence goes on from CBVK0100084171.1 coordinate 10,088, forward strand.
TGAAAGATCTCATAAAAATTTGAAATGCTTTGTCAAATTGTTTGTTGGAAACTTCCTACTTTTGACACCAACTCTATCGTATCATGCTATTTTCAAAGACCAAATTCAGAGACTTGAAGCCACTGGAAAAAGGATCACTACAATATGAATCTCTAATTGATTTGTTGCACTCACCCTATATGTCAATGCAGCTCAATTTAAAATAAACTTGACTTCTATTCTTGAGGATATTTTGTCAAATAGATGGCATACTTTCTCTAAAATTTGGCATTGTGCTAATGGTATAATCTGTGCAATGTTCAAACCTTGAAAATTACAGACCCTGTCAAATAGATAGTTGACTAGCACATGCTAATTTTCAAGGTTTTGCCAATATGAAACAAAAATTCATAAATCCCTTGAGTGAGACATTGAGCATGGTTACTTTTCCATACTCACCAAAGGGAAATACAACACCTCTTTTAAAGTGTTATGATTCTCATCAAGTCGTTGAGCTAGGGTTTTGAGCTTAAAGATGAGGGCTTTGTGAGATGATAACTTACCTTTAAAGAGTTGGCTAGGAAACAAACCTACAATGAGCACTTTCTCTAGCCAGACTTCCCTTAGCAATGTCTTCTCCGATGAGGTCAAGCACTCCACAATAATGGCTCTCCTAAGGCATATGCAAGGCAAGAAGACTCGTCTTTAGGATATGGTTTGTGTTGAGAGGGAAGTTACAAGAAATGTGGAAACCTGTACTAGTTTCGAAAATGAGAATCCATGGAAATGCAACCCCAACAAAAAAAAAAAAAAAATTAAAAATGACTTATTTTTAATTACACATTATCTTGATAGAAAATTAAGAATGATTGTTTAACTTCTATGTAGGTTTAAAAACGAATTAGAGGTCAGTTTATCTTCATTTTCCATAGATTGGGGTTTTTTTACTTACTATGGGTTCCACGCCCCTCGTAGGCACTTGAGCGTTTTCAAGAAGTTTCTGAGGCATTTTTGTGTTACTACGAGTTTCCAATACCACTACATGGGAAGTTTCAGAGTTTGTGCAACAAAGGTTGAGATAGATAGGAACCTAAGCATTACAACAAATGCAATGAAGAAGGTGAATCTTTCTAGAGCTAGTGGTGGTCTTGACCACAAGGTCCTTGAAAAGCATAAGAGAGGGATGGTAGCAATCTTTATTGGCATACAATAATGGAAGTCACTATCCTACAACATATTCAAAGTCGCCTCTAATAAAGAGGGTTACAACTCGAAAAAATATTTGTCTATTAAACTTGTCGTTCTCTCCAACACCATAGCAACACTGAAGATTTCATAGAAACCCTTAGGGTAAGGAGATTACAACTGGACACGCTCTCTGGTTGCCTCCAACAAGTAGCTCGGAGCATCAAGTGTAATCACATAAAGATAAGGAGTTAGACGGAAGCCCTTTATGAACAAATCATTATAGAAGAACTATGATAGAGGAACACTTGTTGAGTCTTCATTGATCTATGATAGAGGGAACCAAACTCCAACCAATCCAACATAGTAAGGATGTAGATCCATTCAATCTTGTAATAAGCTTTGTCAAAATCAATTTAAAAAGGAACTTTTGGCCAATCCCATGATTCCATTGAAGACCTTCTCCATAGTTATAGGATTATCAAGAATAAATATGGCCTTAATAAATTTGGTTTTCTCCTTTCATACCATATGAACAACCAACAACCTAATCCACCTAGTCAATGCTTTAGTTAATATTTTGTAGAAGATATTGAGCAAAGGAGAACAACCCCATACCAAATCCCTTTTAAAACCTTTAGGGATCAGCTTGGTGGGGCTAACCACATGCCACATCTTGTTTTATTCCACCAACAGACTATCAAGATCGAGAGATTTTCATTCTTGAGCTCTTTCATAGTTGCCTCCAATTCCTCCAATTCCTCCAACTCTAGCTCCCCAAAAAGATAAGCCCTCTTGTAGGTTTCTACCTTCTTAGGAACCTATTTAACAAAATAGAGGCATCACATAGAAGATCACAACTACTGATGTAAATCTCCTTCGGAAATTTTCTTGAAAAAATTCCCTAATTCTCGGATCTATAGCGCGCAGTATAACACTTCGCAATGCAGTTACAAATACTGCATGCCACAAAACTTTGTAACAAAACTCTCAGGATTTACTGCGCATTTTACAAACTGCACAATTTACAGTGCGTTGTGATAAAACACTTAATGAAACAATTTTCTTGACACAAGATCAACAATGTGATATACTTAGCATATAAACTCAAAAATACAACAAACCTTGTCAATACACAAAATACTTGATATCTATTAAGAACTTCAGCATTGCGTGCTAATACAAAATACAATAATGTGTCAAGCTTCATCTCCAACAACTTCTCTAGACTTTATAGACACAGAGCTTGTGCTCTCAGACTTCTTCGACTCCTCAGCTGTTGCTGTTATTTTCTTCTTCACAACTCTGTTCTCTCTAACTCTCTACTTCCTACAGACTCGGATATATAAAGACTAGGACTATGACTTCCTAAGTAAGCTAACCAACTCAAACATTAAAGACACAAATAAATTCTACTGCTCTTACCTACTTAACTGGACTCGAGAAATATTTATATCGGCTCCATTAATTAACTCCCTTGCTTGCCGACTAACAAAGACTAAGCTTGCGTAAACGCAAGTGTAAACTAATGAACTGTAGTTATAGACTGACAAACGACTGACTAAAAAATCGACTGGCTGGAAAATCGATGGAGATGTAAAGCTCATCGACTTGTAATTAACATTTCCAACACTCCCCCTTAATTATAAGTAGGTGGGATTACAAAATTTACATCAAGAATTTAAATTGACATATAGTGTCAAACATTTGTTACTGTGCCAACTCCTAAACAACTACGCAGTTTCTAAAATGCATCTCTTGCCAAATATTTTGTGAAAATATTTGTGACTTGTTCTTTTGACCTACAAAATTCTAAACAGATTTCCTTGTTATTCACTAATTCCCTGATAAAATGATACCTTGTATCAATGTGCTTGGTTTTCTTGTGAAACAAATGATTCTTTGATAACATGATGGCTGAATTGTTGTCACAAAATATTGTAGTTGGTTCCTGTTGTTCCTACATCACATCTTTTAACATTCTTCTCATTCAAACTGCTTGAAAGGTTGCACTTGTAGCTGCAACGTACTCTGCTTCTGCTGAAGAAAGAGTCACTATGGGTTGCTTCCTTGATGTCCATGATACTATACCTATTCCAAAATGAAATGTGTACCCAGAGGTACTTTCCCTGTCATCTATGTTGCCTCCACAATCACTGTCAATGTATCCAATAAGTTTGAAATATTCTGAAGTAGAATACATAATGCCAAAATCTTTTGTTCCATTCATATATCTAAGAATTATTTTTCCTGCATTCCAATGTGATTCTTTTGGAGTTTCCATGAACCTTGAAATTAGGCTC
>CBVK0100084281.1:0-12506 GCA_900067695.1 Picea abies
AGATAGAGTGGTACTTGGGTTGGAGTTTCTCAAGGATATGGAAGACCAGATGGTTAAGATCAAGCAGAATTTAAGGGAAGCTAAGGATAGACAGAAAGTTTATGCAGATAAGAACAAGACAACTAGAGAATTTAATGTAGGGGGGAATGTACTTTTGAAAGTGAAGCCCAAGGAAAGATCCTTGAAATTGGGTAGTTGTACAAAGCTGGAAGCCATATTCTGTTGTCCATTTGAAATATTGGACAGAATAGAGCCAGTTGCATACATCCTTTCATTGTCTGCTTCCATGAATGTGCATAATGTACTTCATGTCTCTTTACTAAAGAAATATTTACATGATCCTAACCATGTTATTGATTGGAATCTGATTCAGATAGAGACAGAGGGAGACTTTCAGGTTCATCCAGTGTGGGTATTGGACAAAAAGGTGAAAATGCTCTAGAATCGAGTTATAAAGCTGGTAAAAGTTCAGTCGACCTACTACAGTATTGAAGATACTACATGGGAGCATGAATATGCCATGTGGGAAGAGTATCGGCATATTTTTGAATAAATTTTGAGATTTTGATCTCTATTTTGTATATTCACTGAGGACAATGCCAAAATAAGGGGGAGGGGATGTAACACCCCGAGTTTTGAATCCCCATTTTTAAATAATGTATTGTCACAATGTTGAGAGGCTGGAGTGCCAAAAAAATTATTAAAAGACCAGTGTGCCCAAGAAATGTAATATTTTGACCATTATTAATAATAAACACATCGTTGGTTTCTAGACGGACAAGGACTAGAATTATAGGGGGCTATGATTCCACAAGAGAGGGGGATTGAGGGGCTAAATGTTATTTCCTACTCTATTTACCCTTTTTATCTAAGGGAGGGGATAAATTACATGATATTCTTGGGGTAGGCCAGGAGGTTCTTGATTCCCCACGAAACACTTAAAATTCCCTTGGTCTATTAGGGGGGGGCGGGGTTAGCTGATTGCTCGTCCACTCCTTCATACACTTATTTTCTCATTCACATGATCATTGGTTCATGCGTTCATTCAATTTTTCATGCATTCATTCATCCTGTCCTTACCTATCACTCATTGATCCATCCTCAACCATGTCTTGGCTTGTGAAAAAGGAAACAAACTACCAAAGATTAGCCACAGTATTGTTGGTTGTAGTGGTTGTTGGTGTAATCCATCCATGACTTGAGGCCTACATTTATGAGATGTGTTGGCTTCTGTCTAGCGTTTTTCACAACTGCGAGTCCTGATAGTTCCAACATTGAGATTCTGGACCAGTTGCGATGGAGCCCAAATAAGGAGAAGGACTGCCTGAGGGACTCTGTGGCAGAGAAGGGTGGAGGTCCATTCTCTTGGGTTGTGTAGGATGGGTAAAAGAGATATGGGTACTTGGATTGTTGTGACTACTGGGAAAGCTTGTGAGAACTTGAGTGCTAACTGGTTTAGGAAGCCAAGTAACACTCTGGAACCGTCCTTGTGGATTCATAGCCCTGGCTTGGGGGTGACACTGTTTTTGAGATTTGGAACAATAGTTTCTACAGTTGTTTGGAACGTCCTTGGTCTGAAGTTAGTTGGTGTCATATTTTATAAAAACAAGTGCTCTCTGTTATGGTATTATTTACCTGTAAATAAACGTATTCTGCTGTGTATTTATTTACCTTTTAATTGAATCTTTAGAATATGCATGCTTGTTGGTTATTGTTGTGCATGTCGTTAAATATTTTCTTTTAGGCATCCTTACTAATTTAAAAGGTATCGGTAAGAGAAATAATTCCATGGATGGGCTTGAAGGTGGTGTACCCTGGCCTGTGGGTGGTTGGGTTGTGTTACAAAACTCCATGTAAAAATTGTTCTCTATGCAAAAACGTGAATGTGCAAAAACTAGTCTCATACCCATATGAATTTCCTCTTTTCTATTACTTTCTTGACTTGCACTCTTCCTCAAGTTGATTGTACTCAGCTCTGATTCTCTCAGTAACTATGGGAAGTGACTTTGACACCAACTTTCTAACATTAATTCAATTATTGGTCTCTAGAACACTGAACAACTAATGGAAGATTCATGGTAAGGATAATTTAGAAAGAAATAAGAAATTGGTTTTGGTTTAATAGATATGTGTAACTCTCCCCCTTCGACCCCTTCCTTCTCTTGTGGATAATTAGCACCCAAATATACGTCTATTTACATCTATAGTTGGCGATACATTTTATTCATTATATTCAATTTACATCATTTACATATTACATTGTTTGGCTCTCTGCCTTATGCTACATTTACAATATACATCACTAATTTGGGGTTTGAAAACAAGGATGTTACATTCCCCTCCCCCCTACAAACTACATTGTCCTCAGTGCACATAAGCACATGATTTACACATTGACATATATATAGAAACATTACATCAAAATACTTGATAATTCCGCAACTTAATGACTCAGGAAGAAACTCCCTTTCACCTCAACCCACACATTGGTTGGAGAAAAAATCTCAGAGTTGTGGCTCTAGGAACTTCAACTGCCAAAATGGAATTTTCATTTACTTATGTACAAATGTACATCTAGTTTTTTTCAAAATTTTCAAACATTTGCGAGTATACTTCTTACATTGATTCCTCATGATCCCATGTAGCCTCTTGAATATCATAACAGGTCCATTGAACCTTTACCAAGACAATGGATTTGTTCCTGAGCACTTTGAATTTCCAGTCCTTGATGCACACTGGTTCCACCTGAAAATCCCCTTCATTTTTTACCTAGATCACATTCCAATCAATCACATGATTAGGATTACGTAAATACTTTTTTAATAAAGACACAAGGAATACGTTATGAATTCTCATGGATGTAGGTAATTCTAGCATGCATGAAATTGGTCCTATCGTTTTCAAGACCTCAGAAAGCCCACAATATCTCGTTTTCAACTTTGGGAAATTTCCTAATTTCAAGGAGGTTCTCTGGGATTTAAATTTTGAAAACACATGCTCTTCCACTTTGAATTATCTATTTGTTCTCTTTTTATTATCATATCCCCTCTACCAATCTTGTGCAACTTTCAAATTGTACCTGATCTTTACCATTTTCTCTTTCATTTCCCTTAACATTTCTGGCCCAATCACAACTCTATCTGTTGGGTTATCCCAACTTACTGGTGTGTTTCATTTTCTACTATACAATGATTCAAATGGGATCATATTCAATGATTCTTAATACCCATTATTGTAAGCAAAATCAACTAAATGGATATAGTCCTCACACCTAGAAGGCTTGTTCTTTATAGAAATGATCAACATATCTTCAATTATCTGATTAATTCTCTTTGTCTTCCCATTTGACTCTGGGTGATATGTTGTACTGAAATTCAAATGTTTCCCAAATCCCTTAAACAACCCCCTCCAAAAATTGGAAGTGAACTTGGGATCTTGGCCCGACACTATTGCATTAGTCACACAGTGTAGCCTAGCAATTTCTCTCATGTAAATTTCTGCAATATTGGCTTCTTTATGAGTTACTTTTACCAAAATGAAATGTGCAGTATTTGTAATATTGTACACCACTACCATGATGGAATCATGTTGCCTTGTTTTCTTAGGCAATTTAGTAATGAAATTGATAGTGACAATTTCACATTTCCATTAATGAATGGGAAATGGCTGCAACAATCTTGTTGGATACTTGTGCTCATCCTTTACCTTTTAGCATTCCATACATCTATTCAAATAATCAATGACATTTTTCTTCATACCAGGCCAAAAATATTGGCCTCTTATAACTACAATAGTTTTCTTATATCCCCGATGTCCAGTGTACAGAACATTATGCATCTCTTTTAGAACTAAATTTCTCAATTCCTTAGAACTAGGAACATTAAAATTGTTCATAAAAAAAAGGGTTCCATTTTCTTCTAGATTATAATCCTTATATTTCTATTGTATATCATTCAGCTGTAGGTTTTCTTTGACTTGCACATAATGTTGATATTCTATTACAACCTCTAGAATTATATCTTTTAAATCTTTCATGTACATACTAATGGTTGTAGCATGTATTTTATGCACCCTTCTACTAAGTGCATCAACCACCTTCTTTTCTTTTCCCTTTATGTGCTTGATGTCAAAGTTGTATTCACTAAGAAATATTAGCCGTCTAGTTTGTCTCGAATTTAGTGTTGGAATTTCAAAAAAATATTTCAAACCATTATCGTCTATCCTTAATTCAGATTTTCTTCCCATAAGGTAATTCCTCCACATCCTTAATACATGTACTATGGTTTCCAACTCTAATTCATCTGCGGAATAATTTATCTCGTGCTCTTTCAATTTTATGGAATCATAAAAAATGACATGTCCATTTTGCATAAGAACTCCATCGATCCCTTCCTTGCATGCATCTATGCACACAACAAATTCATCATCTGGATCTGCAAATTTTAAAATAGGTGTACTAGCTAACAAATCCTTTAATCATTGGAAATTTTCTTCACATTTAACACTCCATTCAAACATTAATCCTTTCTTTTGTAAAGATGTTATTGGGTGTACAATTTTGGAGAATCCTATAATTAATCATCTGTAGTAACCATCTATACCAATAAATGATCTAACCTCTGAAATCTTTGTTGGCATTGGTCAACTCTTGATTTCTTCAATCTTTTATGGATCCACTGCTATGCCCTCTACTGAAACAATGTGACCCAAATAATGGATTTGATTTTGGTAGAAAGTGCATTTACTCAATTTGGCATACAATTGGTTCTCTCTCAACACTTGTAGCACCGTCCTCAAATTATTCTCAAGCTCCTCTTGTTATAACCCTAAATTGCTCCATACATGCATACCTAGCATTTGGCCCTCTTACTTGCTATTTTTTCCAAGCCATCACTGAGTTACTCTTCTTAAAAATATTATTTTTGAATATGTACGTGCCCTGAACCATTATTGCCTACATACACATGCCTATTGCACCACTACAACCTACATACGTACGCTAGCTACACCACTACATCCCACATATACTCACAAAAGTTGCAAAAATTAAAAAGTTGCAAGAAATTCATTGAGATTACGGGCTATTGGGTAGTTTCCCAACTCTCCCACCACCTATATCCCGTCACCCAATAGACTAACCATCCTTTTGTCATATAAAAGGAGGTTTTTGGGTCTCATTCCAAAGCCAAGCATAACAAAAGTGAAACTCTATCCATTTCACATCCCCTCCTTGCCCGAAGAAATTGCAGCCACCTTGTGAGATTTGCCTCAGAATTTCCCATTTTTCCCTTTTTCCTCTATCATAAGCCTATTCCATTTCCCTAGAAGAAGTTTGAGAGGAGAAAGATATGTGGAGGTGCACTTGGAGCTCGGTGAAGAGGAGCAAAGACTAGGTTCATGGAGTAGTTGTCGAAATTGTTGTAAGTAAACATTATGATATCAATAAAAGGAATACTTTTGTTGTCCCGAAATATGATGTGTCAAATATTTGTATTTGATTTATGCTTTATTGTAACATCTAACCCATGATTTATATATGAGATTCATGTTCATAGCTTCCTGTTTATCTGTTTTTGAATGCAGGCCAACCTTGGGAGGAGGCTTGTAGTCAGCGAAGCTATTGAACGTGAGAGGATCGACACTAGATGCAGAGTAAAAGGTAAAGTTACCCGATCTTTTCACTTTTTCTTTCATGTATGAATGTGGGGTATGTTTGGGGTAGTTAGAAAGGTAGGATACTTTTAGATGGTTAGATATTCCTACATGTTGAACCCTAGTGTAGTCCATAGGGGGGTTTTCCCTCTATAGAAACTGATCCATCCTACATGGAGGCTACCTTGTAACCTTGCTTCCCCTTTTCTACCTCTCCATAGGCTTCTTTGATGCACTGTGATAATGGACGATCTGTGGCCTTTCCTGGATAGAACTGCTATGGGTTAGGACCCTTCACACTTAAACTTGTGATCTAGTGGATCAACATTGGATCCATAGTAATCCTTCTGTCGAGCCATATATATCTGCCATGATATCATGACATAGTAAGTTTAATGCAAGTGTTAACCTCCTAGTGGCGGCCAAAATGAGGGATCTTCATCACGTTCAACATGGTTGATTGCACCAAACCCTTAATCCATGGCTGTGAGATGAGGTGAGGTTTCTTTTCGGTTGTCTTCGTTAAATAACAGTGAGGAGATAACATGGCATAGTTATTCAGGTCTCCTAAGTTGAAGTCACCATGCTCCAACAACGAGATCTATCTTAACTAACTCCCGACTATGAGAATTCCTTTCAGAATGTAAGTAGCGAACACAAAGTACTCAAAATATTGAGGGATACTGTTGTGATTAACAGTGACGGCCATAGGTGGAATATATTTAGGTATGATCAATGGGATTTGCTTCATGTTAGCTAGATCACCATGGTGATTACTACTTTGTTTAGTTACGGGGTTGATGCGGGTGGAACGACACCCAGTCGAAGGGGAAGCCTGTAGTTCCCTAGTCGATGATGCCTGAATAACTTTAGATATAGGTCTGTTGGCCATGATATTCTTAAGAAATTCCTCAACAGACTTCTCCAACTCCCTAGGTTCACTCGACATTATAGATTTTAACAGACAAGCAGGGTAGACAAACAAACAAACAAGGTATAGTTTCAGATAACGACAGGCAACACGACTCGACACTTGGACAATTATTGTCTTAGCTCAATTAATAAGGGGTAGAAAATAGTGGTCCTAGTTCCACCATCGGTGAGTTAAATAAGTGGGGTGGTTGTGACGAATCTTCCAATGGATAGAAAATTTCTTCCATTAATGTAAATATATATGTTATGGCGGGGTCTCAACATCCAAAAGCAGTCCATAATCCCATAAATGTGCTTCCTAACCATTCCATAGCATCATTCTAATGATCGGGGAACCTCCAATGGTCATATAACTTTTCCAGGGCAAAGTCCAAATCTGCACGGACCTGCTATTTTAGCGAGGTTCAAATTCTCTGAACTTGCCTCTTGCGAGGTTCCAGTCTACAAAGTCTTCCATATTTATTCTTTAAATTCTTGTAGATTTAACTTAGCCTTCTTCTTATTGATCTTCCTTTCCTTCTTTCCTGTTATCTGATTCTCTTTAACTATTTTTGAAATCCTCTTTCCATTTTTATTCTTATCTCCCCCTAGCACAGTGGCTTCGCACTGTTGAGGTACCCTCAAATATTCTAAAGTTAATATCCCTTTTCTTAACATTTCCTGAGTAGGAATACTTCTCTCTTGGATAGATAGGTCCTTCAAGCCTTCTTTCATTCTTTCAACCTTGATAGCTAATTCTCTTGCTTCCTGTCCCTCCCGTGCTGTTACTTTTCTCTGTTGTTTCGACTTATCCTCTCGTTCTTCTATTAGTCGGTCTATTTTCCTAGCTATGAAATACCTTAATTATTGCTTTTTATTTTCTATAGATTCTTCCTTTGCTTTCCTTATGATCTTATCCTTTTCAATCCAAGTCTTACCTAACAAAAGTGGGAAAGGAGCATTGTCCCCAACAAACCTAATGACTTCAAACTCTTCTTTAATTGATGTTCCATGAACAATAATAGGTACAATAGTTACTCTTCCACATAAAGTTACCATATTTCCCTTAAAAAAGCCTATCCTTCCTAAAGAAGGTACCACAATAGGCTTTCCCAAAAATTCCCAAGTTTCTTCTGTCATAATATTCACTTATGTTTCTTCATCCAAGACTATACAATCTATGTCGAAGACTTTTATTCTTGCACTTATGTGTTGTTTTTCTTTCGGGATTTCTGGTAAACTGACATCTTTATGAACATCCATCATTTCTTTTAACTGTAATAACATAGTCTGAACTTCCTCTGACCCTTTCTCTTTATGACTTTCTAACATGCCCATAGTCTCTTGATTTTTGTCATATTTTTCTTGTCTTATGCCCATTCTTTCAACTTTAGCAATAATCCTTGGACAATCCTCAACCTCATGACCAACGACCTTACAATAAATACAAATAGGACCTACCCCAAGACATTCCTTAGCAATATTTCCCGACCTTCTACAATTATAACATAAAGTCAATCCTCTTTTTCTCTTAAATGTTCCCCAATCTTTTCTATATTGCACACTTGACCCGGGATCATAGTGTTGGACCTGCAATCTGCAAAAATTATTTCTGGGTTCTTGCATCCACTTATTAGTCCAAAAACTTTCTATGCATAGGAATAATGTATCTTTCTTTATTTCTGTTAAATTTACTCAAATCAATTCTTTCTTTCAACTACGCCTCAGCCTTCAAATTAGGACAAAATCTATTAAACATACTTAAGTTCATGTTTTCAAAACAAACATTTTTACTTATCTTTCTCTTTCCAAAGCACAAAGATTGATTCTGTTAGAATATTACCTCTTTTCTTTAGAAAAACTTACCTTTTTTGCACAAAGCTTCGCAAGTCAAGTAGATTACTACGCACTTCAACAACAAACCTATGGAAATAGCTTCTATTTTTCTTTACTTCAGTTCCCAACAATCACACTTTCAGGTCCCGACAACAGAACCATTTGTTGGCACAAGGGAAGACCCAGGGTTCAAATCTTAACATCACACCAAAAAAACCCCGACTACCAGGCCTTTTGGCAACACCTGCGAAGTAGGCGAAGTCTCACCCAAGGTAGAAGCAAGGGGGGTTACGAGACGTAGGTGTCTATAACCAGGCTGGGACACAAATCTGTGATAAGATTACTTCACATAATATTCTATTAACGCTTAGGAATTGACATGCATTAGTTTACTAACCCTATTAACACCACAGAGCATAATCAAACATAGATTGACGCAATAATGAAAAATGATTATATACCCTGAGCACTTATCACTTATCACTATAAGTTAAATCTAGCATTCATTTATCCTTAACATAAATAAAGTACTTAAGAAACAAAGGATCTATCTATTACACATCATGACCAAAGCACTAAGTAGATTCATAACAAAAATAACACAACACAAAGCAAACCACAAGACACCAGATATACGTGGTTCACCCCAGGGTGGGGATACGTCAAAAAATCACTTTGCCTCTTTATTATTCACCAAAATATTACATCCCTTCACTTCTGTGCACTAAGCCACAGAGTCAAACTTCTCACAAGAATGGATATCCGCACACTAAGCGCTAGATCCTCCTTCCAAAAATAGGTCAAATTCACAAATCCAAACTCTCTATTGCAACACTTATCACCTTCTGCAAAATCACAGTCAAGCACAAAGCCTCGACGCACATACATTCCTTCGCACAAATCATTCCGGGCCTCTAATTATAAAATACATTCCTCTTGTTTATACTTTACAAAATCTTACAATAGGGCCTAAACACGGGGAAAACCCATGGGTCAACATCCCATAAACCTGTTACAAAACCCTAAAGGATCCCTTACTGGGTCCACATAACCCTCATAATAGTTGAGATCCATGATCTCATCTCTGCCTGGGTGCTCCTTCTTCGACCAACGTGTCGAATTCCAAAAGTGGGTCAAAGATGACCAAAGTTTCCCCAAAACTTGGTCGAGCGCCAATAGGATACAACCAGAAGGTGGCTACAATCACCTATCCTTGACCTGTCCAACCACGTTGAAATATAAGTGTCAAATAACTAATGAAACCACTTCCAAACTATTGTTGTGAAATACACCACTATGAATTGTATCATTCTGTGCCAACAACATGTAACCAACATGTAACCATAACCTGTAGTCAAACTGTACCAATAACCTGTAATCAACCTATACCAATAACCTGTAAACAACCTATACCAACATATACCAAATATACCAACAACCTGTACCAATAATATCCTCAATAGATCAGATCTGATAACATAGATCTCATAACCAATATCAAAACAACATCACTCAAACCATGTGCATCTACATCTCTCTAGTCATGTGCCATACATGTGAATATAATCATAATCATGTCGAATAATCCCTCACATGGACTAGACATCAAACCCTCACTGATATGAAGCCTCAAACTAAACCAACAACTTCAACAATATATCACAATAAAAATCCCTCAACCATGTACCAAAAAACCCCTGAACCATATACTAAAAAATACAAGATGTGCCTGAACACTGAAACCAACAAGATGTACCAATGATAAATACCAAACATACCAGCACTGCATTTATGTAGATTCAACTCATACAGTAAGTTCCATACAACCAACAATCTCTCTAGGGAAAATCCTCAATCTCCCATTACCATATCTCATGTAGAGAACAATATCCAACTACACATAAGAATATGGAATACCTTTTGAACCTGTAGATAGATCTGTTGTACCTGATCACTGTAGACCTTCCTGGGAACTTGCTTTCAGACTCTAGAGACTTGGCATCCACATCTACTCAAGTTTTCATTTCTTTTCCCAACTTTAAGCAACCTCTTCTTATTCATACCATGTATGCACATGACTTCCTTCATTGGATCTCACATATGTATACACCTTCCTCTACTGCAACCCATGTACACATAAAACTAGGGTTTTTTTTCCAGAAATAATGCAACTCTGAAAATTTCACCGTCAACCCCTCTTTGTTTTTCTCATAATTACGTAACTTCATATGTATCAATGATTACCTACAATAAACATTTCACAAAAAAATAGATAATTGATGTGTTCAATAGGTTCTAATAGGAGATCCTTGCTCTCTTATTTATACTCTCCAAGTAGCTTCCTCAAGGGGTTATCTTCTAACTAAATTTACATATGTATACACCTTCCTCTACTGCAACCCATGTACACATAAAACTAGGGTTTTTTTTCCAGAAATAATGCAACTCTGAAAATTTCACCGTCAACCCCTCTTTGTTTTTCTCATAATTACGTAACTTCATATGTATCAATGATTACCTACAATAAACATTTCACAAAAAAATAGATAATTGATGTGTTCAATAGGTTCTAATAGGAGATCCTTGCTCTCTTATTTATACTCTCCAAGTAGCTTCCTCAAGGGGTTATCTTCTAACTAAATTTACACAACTTCCTTATTTTAAGGCTAACCCACTTCTAACCACTTTATCCACAAATAGTTAACTCCCACTTCTAGTTGCAACTAATTTATTTTTAATTATTTTATTTTTGCAACAACTTAACTCATGATTAACTCCTAGTTACAACCACTTTGACTAGTAAACTTCTTCTAGGAACTTCTAGATTAAATTGACTTCTTTGACCTTCTAGGGGCTTCTATATAACTCATGAGGGTTCTCCAACTTCACAAATCCATAACTATCTAACCATGAGGATTTATGTGACATTCCACATATCGACGAAAATGGCATGACATATATTATCCATCTACAATAGTCTTGCCCAGAAATAAATTTATCTTCATGCCTTTATACCTCAAAAAAACTTGAGTCCCTTAACCATACTATTGGGGTTACCATAATTTTCTACCTGACTTTGTTCAAGGGTTGACAACAATCACAACCAAACAAATTAATCAACAATCCCTCCCTTTTGCATTGATGGAAACACTTCGATGCAACACTGAATTCATATTGTTCATGCTCCCCCTGTGACCATCAATCCTCCTAGAAACATGCCTATGTTCTCTCTCTCCAAGCATCTAACTCTCTATCCATGCATCTGATGAATCTCTCCCCCTTTGACATCAATGGAAAAGGTAACTTCTCATTGGGGCTGCTCCCCCTAATTGAACTCTCCCTGAGACTGCTCCCCCAAACTGAACTATCCTATTTATGGTTCTTCCTTGTGTAAATATAAGGAATATAAGAATAGAATTCAAAATTTGTTGTGGGTGTTATGGGTAAAATCCCCCTAAGTTGGGTCTAGCGACTAGGGAGAGCCTTGACACCCTAAAATATAGAAAAGGTTCTATTCTACTTAAAACCACACACAACCTTACAATAGTTAAGGGAAGACAAATAAGATAGAAACATGTACCTTAAGTCCTTATGGCTGATGTTGATCCCTTTGGATTTTTTTCTGTTCCTAGGTTGCAGGCATCCTCTCAAAGCTAGCCTGAAAAAAATCTTATAGAACAATCTAGGACAACATATACTTAATTATCAAGATTATCTAAAGAGTTAGCCATTAATTAAAAGATCCATAAACATAAACACATAAACATAAGATATGGGACTATAACTTTTCTCTTTTATTAATAACAAATTTAGATGTTATAACCTGAACTTTGTTGGTGCTGCTCCACGGACCTCGACTGGGTTCCTCTACTGTGTCTCCAAGTGCACTATTCCCAATAAAATATTCACCACCAACATGCCAACATAAGGGGAGAAGGATGGATGGTATAAGGAATATGGATGGAAGGGAATGTTGAGGATACAACTCAGATAAAAATGCAACTGGATTGGGGAACAAGGCATAAAATTTGGCATAGTTATCTTGTCTCTAGTTTGATATACCCAAATGACCCCCTGTTGGAGCAAGCCTATTTTAGGAGGAAAAT
>CBVK0100084322.1:0-35646 GCA_900067695.1 Picea abies
AAGTTGAAGATCAAGATGTTATTGCATGAGAAGAACATATTGAAGATACAATAGTGGGTCAAATTGAAAAGCTAGTGTTGAAGAATTCATACAGTGACAACAATACAGGGGTTGGACATACGCGCAGTGGGAGAGCCTTCAAAGAAGTTCCTCTGATGAACTTGTTTGAGAAGAATCACGAACCACTAGCACAGGAAGAAGGGTTCTACAGTGGAGAAGAAGAAGATTTACTAGATGAGGAACATTCAAAGTCCACTAGGGAAGAGGAAGGGAAGACTAAAGAACCTCACCGAGAAGAATCAGAAACTTCAGGAACTGCACTGACTACCGAAGTAAGTAATATTACTCCTCCTGTTGTTTTAGCAGCGTTAAGTAACCTAAGTAGTCAGATTTATGAGAGCACTCAGAGCACTGTTACAAGCAATTCAGTACATACTCATTTAGGAAACCTAGGAATATCTATGGCAGATGAGATGAGGTTACCCACCTTTAGGCGGGATGGATCCGAAGATCCTGATCAACACTGGTTTCTAGCGAAGTTGTATGGAGTATTAAGAATGTCAATGACAAAGCTGTTAAGAGAGCTCAATTTAGTACTACCCTAAGAGATCGCCCGCTGAGATGGTACATGAAATTTGTCCAAGGAGTTTCACAGCCGAAACCACTGAATGTCATTAAGACTGTGTTGATTGTTGAATTCAAGAAACCCAAGTTGGAATCACATTGCATTACATAGCTGAAAGAAATCAAGAAGAAAGTAGTTGAACCTGTTTGGGAGTTTGATTAGAGTTTAAGACCTTAACAAGCCGGTTGAGTTTTCAGATCCCAGATGAGAAGAACAAGGAATGATTCATGGGAAAACCTATGTTGATTTATTCCCCTATCGGGCTTAGGATGGCTAATCAACAGGTAGTAAGCCCCTTCGGAAGACTGGAGCATGTCCCTGTGGAAATCGACGGGGTAAAAACATTTGTAGACTTCGAGGTAATTGAGATAGTTGATGATAGTTATCCTTATCCTGCGCTGTTAGGAATTGATTGGGCTTTCAATAATTCTACTATTGTTGACTTAAAGAAAAAAAGAATGACATTTGAAGGTGATGGTCTTAGGGTCATTTCACCTCTAGATCTTGATGAAGGTCGCAGATACACATAGTCCATCAGAGAAGAAGACCGTGCATACGAGCTAGAGAATATATACAAATTTTCAACAAGACAACGGGACTACATTAATCCTACAACACATGGGAATTTAAGATGGCGAAGTGACAAAGCATGTTCATCAGATTTGAAAAAAGCACTAGAGAAATGGAAGAACAAAATGTATGAATTTTATGCACAGAGATGTGCTAGATTGACCAGGGAAGTTCGTTGGATTGGCACAACAGTCAGTAATTTGCCCACATTTGATGGTTTAAATCATTTAGAAACATTCTTAATGTAATTTGAAGAAATTGTACCAGTACAACAGAGGCTATTGGCACTGGATGAGGCCTTGAAAGAAACACCAACAAGGTGGTGGGGAACACACAAGCAGAACATTGCGGACTGGGTGCAGTGTCGCACTTTGATGACAACGCGATTCTCATATCAGGTAGAAGGGTGCAAAGTTAGATACATAGGTCAAATTTGTCCGAAGGACCATGTGTGAAGATGTGAGGAAGCCTAGAGAAGCATTCCTCAAGAGCAGTGGGTGCATAAATTCATTAACACACTGGACACAACGCTTATCAACTGGTATCTTCAAGCGGAACTGTGCCTCACCACTCCAGATTGGTAAGGTATGACTAAGAATTTTGTAGCTACATTTTTATTTGAAATTCAGCACCCTACGATAGATAAAGCTTTAAAAGTTGTGAGATATAAAGTATTTTAGGAGGCACCTAAACTCCCTGTCGAGCAAGATGAGGATGAATGGACTGCACCTCTTCAGAAATTGCAAGGTTGTTACAATATCAATGTCGATGAAGACGATTATCCTAGGAATGTGAACATCGCATAAATAGAAGGACGTAGAGACGTAGAAGGACCGAGCATCGAACTAACTCTTATTGGACAACCAATTAAAATCAAGAAAGTTAATATTGGGACAGGGCAAGCACCTAAGCTGGGCAACGTTGGATATTATTGGGATGATGCCACTATTGATAATATCACATAATTACTGCATGAATATCAGGACTTGTTTCCAACCAAGTTCATTGACATGAAGGGAATTAAAGGGACAATGGGAAAAATGAAGATCCCCTTGAAACCAGATGCAAGGCTAGTCAAACAGAGACCCTATAGATTGAATCCCAAAAATAAGTAGAAAGTCAAGATTGAATTAGACAGAATGATGGAAGCGGGAATCATAGAACCTGTTGAAGATTCAGAATGGATTATCCCTATGGTGCTTCATGATAAGAATACATGAGAGATCAGAATCTGTGTAGACTTGAGGAAACTGAATGATGCATTTTTACATGATCCATTCCCTACACCATTTACTGATGAAGTGTTAGATAATGTGGGAGGATAGGAAGTTTACTCCTTCACAGATGAATTTTCAGGTTATCACCAGATCAGGATTGCCAAGGAAGACCACCATAAGACCACATTTGCAACATAATGGGGATCCTACTAGTACACAATGATTCCTTTTGGATTGAAGAATGCACTAGCCATCATTTCTAGGGTGGTGGTTGAAGCATTCAAGGAGTTTCTACATAAATTTATGGAAGCATATTTTGATGATTGGACTGTTTTTAGCTTGTTGCAAAATCATATTGAATGTTTAAGACTAATGTTGGATAAGTGTAGGCAATGTCAAATTGCCTTGAACCTGAAGAAGTGCATCTTATTTTCACCCTTTGGAGTGCTTCTAGGCCATATTGTGTGTAAGCAAGGGTTGTTGGTTGACCCATCCAAGATTTCCATTATTGTCGATCTACCCCCTCCTACTTCAGTAATATAGTTGTGCACTACACTGGGACATACTGGATAGTACAGGAAGCTCATTAAGGGCTATGCACATATTACAACACCCATGGAGAAGATTTGGAAGAAAGATTGTCAGTTTCAATGGACAGAAGAATGCCAGCAAAGCTTTGACACACTGAAATAGAAAATGGTTACTGCACCTATTCTGGTTTTTCCAAATTGGAGTAAGGAATTTCATGTACATGTTGATGCATCATCTATTGCATTGGGAGCAGTGTTAGCACAACCAGGAGCAGGAGATATTGACCATCCATTAGCCTTTGCTAGTAGGAATCTCTCAATAGCTGAGATAAATTACACTACCACTGAAAGAGATGGATTAGCCATGGTGTATGCGTTGCAAACGTTTCATCACTACATGTTGGGAGGACACTTTAAGATGTTCATTGATCACTCTGCATTGAAATACCTAGTCAACAAACCAATTTTGGGGGGAAGGATATGCAGATGGATACTGCTATTCTAGGAATATGATTTTGAAATTGTGGTCAAGCCAGGGAGAATGAACAAGGGACCTGACCACTTGTCTAGGTTGGAACATGGAGAGGAACCTACTAGTTTGGAGGATACACTACCAGATGCACAGTTGTTGGCCATCAGTAAGGTCCATGATCACTTCGCCGAGATAGTTCAGTTCATGTCTACATGAATGAAACCTCATGAATATACAATCATTTAGAAGAAACAAATGGTAGTTCACGCTGCAGATTTTTCACTTATAGCTGGACATCTATATAAGATGGGACCTGATGAGATCCTGAGGAGATGTGTTATGGAGGAAGAAATACCATTGATTCTAACAAAAGCACATGAAGGCATCACAGGAGGACACTATGCAGGAAAAGCAATAGTGAAAAAGGTCCTTAGAACTGGCCTCTAGTGGCCCACTTTACACAGAGATGCTAAGGAATACTACAGAGCCTGCGATGTATGCCAAAGAGTTGGGAAACCTTCTAGAAGAGATGAGATTCCTTTAGCACCCCAACTAACCTTACAAGCATTCGAGAAATGGGCCATTGATTTCGTGGGATCTATCAACCCACCAGGAAAGTGCACAGGAGCTCGATACATCATTACTGCAACATAATATTTGACCAGATGGGCAGAAGCAAGAGCAGTTAAGGACTGTAGTGCAACTACAACTACGTGATTCATATTTCATTATATCATAACCAGGTTTGGATGCTCGAATATACTTATGAGCGATCAAGGTACACATTTTATTAATAAGACTATTGAATCCTTGACTCAGTAATTTGAGGTTCATCACCAGAAGAGCACTCCATACCACCCACAGGTGAATGGTACAGTTGAAGCTTTCAACAAGATATTGGAGACAACCCTGACGAAGATTTGCAGTGTGAATAAAGATGATTGGGATTTGTGAATACAAACATTGTTATGGGCCTATAGAACCACTTGTAAGAATCTGACAATGCATACTCCCTTTAAACTGGGTTATGGTCGAAGCGGTTGTGCCTATGGAATATTTAGTTCCTATCATGAGAATTGCAGTATTCACATATATGGATGACACTGGCACTGTGCAAAATAGACTTGTGCATTTGGTAGAATTAGAGGAAGACTAATTTATTCTAGGATTCCATCAACAGGTACATAAGGAACGAGAGAAGGATTACCATGACAAACACATCAGGAAGAAAGACTTTAAGCAAGGAGACCTGGTATTGGTTTATGAAAATAAGTTCATGAAGCATCCAGGGAAGTTTAGGACACACTGGTTGGGGCCATATGAGGTTGCCTATGTTACAGAAGGAGGATTTGCACAGTTGAAGACTTTGAATGAAGAATGGAAGGAAGGTTTGGTGAATGGGAGCTGATTGAAATTGTGCTATGACAACTAGCTGCCTCACGCCTCTTAGTAAAAGTAGAAGGAGAAGGGTCTAGGTACCAGGTGCAATTGAAACTGGGTACCAGAAATAGAAAAGTCAGTCTGCGCACAGTGGGGAGGAACATAGCAGAAAGCACAGGCTTCGCTGCACAGTCCAAAGTCGAAGTGAGACAGGAGATTCAGATCTACAGTGCCTCGGGACGAATCACAAGTGAGTGTTGGGGGCTTGTTGGGCCTTGGCTATGGATTAAGAAAGAAAGCGAAGAAAAAGGAAGAGAAAAGATTAAATGTGAACTGCACAGAAGACACATTGACTAAGATTGGGTCGAAGTGGTTAAAAAAGAAGAAATAAGGAGCGAAGTAAGGGAAAACAAGTCATTGGACGAGAAGATCGAGAAGAACATATAAGCAAGGAAGATGGATTGTGGAAAACTTAGCAAGTGGAAAAAGTCACTAATGGATGCTTTGGAGCACTTCATGGGAAAGAAGGAAAGACAGGCTGGTGAAGCTCGGAAAACATGGGTCAAGTTGACCTAGTGTTTTAGACACCTAGGGTTTTGGCATTTAGGGTTTGGACACCTAGGTTTCAGCCTAAGGTTGTGGGTGAGTCATTGTAATGTATAAATAAAGATCGAGAGGAGTGAGAAAAGATTCATTAATGGTTGAGAGTTCAGTATTATTGTTGATAGAGTGATTATTGTTGTGAGAGAGAGGAGTGTTGAGTGTGAGAGCCTCCTGATATTGTAAGATATTTAGCTGGGTGTGAAGATCAACCCTGCATATGGGTGCACAGGGAGGGGAGAGAAAGAGAGAGAGAAAAAGAGAGAGATCTGCAAGCTAAGAGCATATATAGAACTGTATGTTTTCATATAATATCAAGAAACACAATTTTTTGGAAGTAGACCTAGGGAGAGGGTGAACCACGTATATCTGGTGTTATGTGTGATTGATGTTGTGTTCTTTGCCTTCTGATTATTCTTTTATTACATCATTGTGTTAGATCTGAGATATGACTGTGCGAAGTAGGTTTAAGTTGGTAAATGATATCTAACTGTTGTGTTGCTATTATTTTGGATCCACTTTGCATTTCCTCTGGTTGTAGACACTTGTGTCTTGCAACCCCCTATTGCTACTTCAGCTGAGACTGCATCTACTTTGCAGGTGTTTCCGAAAGGGCCAGTAGTTAGGGCTTGTTGGTGCATTATTAGAGATGAACCCTGGGTCTACCCCTATGCCAACAGGTGGAAATCCATCCACCGTTAAATCCAATGTCAGAACTTCAACCTCATTTAACACATAGGATTAAGGGATTTTAGTGTTCGGCTCTTCAACATTGAATTCCCCTTTCTCTAATCGCATATTCTCTGAAGTCATGAAACCTTAAAGTCCTACCATGTGGTACCGACCTTTATCCTTTTCAATTTATTCATTACACCAGCTCCAAACCTCAAGATTTCTGACACCCTGGACTCCCGAAGGGTCCACACCTACACGTGGTGACGCAAAAAATGCAGAGGCAAGGGTAGGTAGTTTCGAGCCTTCGACCAAATTAACCCAGTGTTTCAACATCCCAAATTCCCTAAAGTTCTAAACTCCTAGTTCCTCAGGTATTCCACTAGATATTGGCCATGCAAGCATGTACCCGGTGTTGACATGTGGCAAGGAAAAATATGACACATGGCCACATCAATGGGTGACAAGTGTGTTTCTCTAAATGACATATAAGTTCTGTAAAAGACACAAGTCAAGGTTACATGTGGCATGCGAAATATGGGTCCATGTCACCCTCGGTGACGTTAACATGCCATGTCACTCCAGACAGACAACCTCTAAGAGCCTCTAGACTCTCCTTCCTACAAAATATCCTAGAGATATGAAGTCTGAACTCCCGCCAGAAACCTCCCAATATCCCTTATATCCCACGGTCGAGATGGTTCTACCTAGATCCATAGATCTACAGCCTTCGTTGCTTTGCGACTTTGACATTCAGGGTTTGGGCCATCTAATCACCTTTTTAATCTCAGAGTGGTCAGCACCAGGATGACCATGGTCTAGATCCAATGGTCAGGAGGGGTCCTGAAGTATCCTTGAATCAACGGTTCATCTTACTTCGCGACTTCATCGTTCGAAGTTTATAGCCATTTGACACACCCTTTCTCCTAGAGTGGTCAGTGTCGGACTGACCACAACTTATATCCAATGACTAGGAAAGATCTTGAAGCACCCTCATATCTACATCTGTCGTCACTTCACAAGTTTTATATTTGGGGTTTCCACCCACTTAACACTCCCTTCCTCTCGGAGTGGTCAATTTCGGAATGACTGCGGTGTATATCTAACGTTCATGGGAGATCTCGAAGCGTCCCCAGATCTACATTTCTCATCACTTTGCGAGTTCGAAGTTCAAGGGTTCCGCCCCCTTAACACTCCTTTTCACCCGGAGTGGTCAACATTGGACTGACAATGACCTAGATCCAACGGTCAGGGAAGATACCGAATGTCCTTGGATCTACGTTTCTCATCACTTCACAAATGGGAAGTGAATTGGGGTTTAGCGATGGGACAAATCCAACCATCGAGAGGGTCCCGAAATATCCTCGAATCGATGATTCATGTTACTTTGCGACTTCAGCGTTCTGGGGTTCTACCCATTTGACACAACCTTTCTCCTGAAGTGGTCAACATCGGACTGACCGCGACTTAGATCCAATGGCCAGGAAGGATGCCGAAGCAACCTTAGATATACGGCTCTCATCACTTCGCGAGTTTGTGTTCAAGGGTTCCACCCACATAACACTCCCTTCCTTCTAGAGTGATCAACGTCAGAGTGACCGTGACGTAGATCCAATGGACATGGGAGATCCCGAAGCATCCCCAAATCTATGGTTCTCATCACTTTGTGAGTTCGGCATTCAGGGGTTCCACCTACTTAACACTCCTTTTCACCCAGAGTGGTCAACGTCGGACTGACCATGATGTAGATCCAATGTTCAGGGAAGATCTCGAATGTCCTCAAATCTATGGTTCTCATCACTTCGTGATCGGGAAGTTAATTAGGTTTTAATGATGGGACATATCCCACAGTTATGGTTAAGGGAACTGCCAGATCTCTGTTAACCTCGTAGGTAATTGTGCTAGTAGCTTGCCTTTGGTTGGTTTCAAAGGTTGTAAGGTCATAGCATCTCAGAGCTCCGATCTCCCGGAGTTCTAAGGAAAAAATAGCTTAGCTCCTTTCGGACCTAGTGAAGGGTTCCAAGGTCCCAGTCATGTGGAACTTATCGAGCTCCAGAAGCTACACTCATAGATATTAGCCAAGATTTGGTTAAGGCAGTGGGCATGAGCCCATGGTATCTTGGGCAACTAGTTTGAAGGGAACTCCTTCCATTCAAAAAAATTAAATTCTAAAATAGGGAAATGCACTTTTCAGGGGATCAACAAGACTGAAGTATTCCAACGAAGTCTTCCCCGACTCTTACCTTACAATACCAATCCTTGGGAAAATTCCCTTAAGGACTTTTCAACCAGTACAGGAACCATAAACTTATTCTTAAATTCATTTGAAGACTGAGGTCTAATAGCTCTCCATTTGCTAAACTGAAGAAAATAGAAACCATTCAAATGCAAGGGTTCACAGAAAAATAATAAGCATTTCTACATTATTCATACAATGAAAATTTTAGCCATAGACACAAAAATTTAACCATCATTTCAATTCTAATACACGGGATAAGGAATAATTATCAACAAACACGACAGTGAAGCAACTGTTGAGAGGGGTGCACATTTCCACCCAACTATAGGCACAAAAAATCCTAAACAAATTTAGTACTGGCCACCCCCTAGCTAGATCATGATTCCTTGAGAGAGACTCTTCCTTCTTATTCAGCGATAGTCATGGATGGAGGCCACTCTCCTCCTCCCATGGGAACTTGGAAATTGGTTTTCTTTTGACAAATCAAGGGGGCCTGTAACGAGTGCTTCCTCAGTCACTCATCTTTCTGCAGCCCCGTTTATCAGCTTAGACTGGAAATGTTGTGAGTAA
Source organism: Picea abies (assembly GCA_900067695.1). Classification (NCBI taxonomy): domain Eukaryota; kingdom Viridiplantae; phylum Streptophyta; class Pinopsida; order Pinales; family Pinaceae; genus Picea; species Picea abies. Next base: position 8,876 of record CBVK0100084322.1, read on the forward strand.
CTTCTTCCACCCAGAGCAATATTTTTGTTCAGTTCTCCTGGGAACCCCCGAGAATTGCACTTGCTCTTCTCTATGAGAAAATGATCTCTCAAATCATCTTCTTCACAATCCTCTTTGCCCATGAATTCCTCTCTTTTCTTTCCTTAATTAGCAAGATTGTGTGGGTCTGAATCCCTAGTTTGTGGTCAAGTTAGGAATTCTTTTAGATGGGTACTCTTCCCTTCTCCTCATTAACTCTTGAGGAGGGCTTCCCAACTACCAGCCAAATTGGCAATTTATTTTTGGGTCATAGGATTGTTCTGGGTCTAAGTAATTTGAATCCAGTAAGGTACTGTTCTAGTGGAGGTCATCTCAACCATTTTTGGTTCCCATCACCATCTCTCTCATAGAATCATGATCTACCTTGGAAAACCCCTTCAACATTTATGCAACACTATCCATTTTATTTAATAACAGAAATACATACATTACCTTTTATAACAAAAAGTTTCATTAATTCCAACATCCATACATATTCAGTCTTCCCATAGTATTTTGACAAGTTATAGTTATATTTACAAGCTGGGGGAAACAGGGGTATTACAATCCCCTCCCCCTTAAAGGAACATCATCCTCTATGTTCTACCTGACGATGTGCTCTGTATGTACAGAAGTAAACAAAAATGGGTATGCCTATTTCATGGCATCCTCCATTTCCCATGTAGCTTCATCTTGACCAAAGTGTTTCCACTGCACCTTGACCTGTGGAATGGTTCTATTCTTGAGTGGGATTTCCTTCCTGTCTATTATGCAATGTGTCTCTGGCACAAATTCTCCCTCTGGTTCCACCCGAATCATAGACCAATCAATTATATGATTAGAATCATGTACATATTTATTTAGTAACGAAACATGGAAAACATTATGTGCCTTCATTGTGGGAGGAAGCACTAGTCTATATGCTATAGGTCCCACTCTATCCAAAATTTCAAAAGGTCCACAATACCTAGGTTCTATCTTGGCACATGCTCTCATTCTCAAGGAACTCTTTCTTGGTCTAACTTGGAGATACACATGATCCCCTGCTTTGAACTCTTAAGGAGTCCCTTTTTCTGTCTGCATAGATTTTTTGTCTATCCTGAGCTATTCTCGGATTCTGTTTTATATGAACTACCTTTTGTTCTGTTTCCTTTAATATATCTGGACCGATCGTAATTTTGTCTACTAGGTTATTCCATCTGATTGGAATATTGCATTGTCTACCATTGAGGGCCTCAAAAAGGCTCATCTTCAATGACTCTTGATAACCATTGTTATAATAAAACTCTATCAGTGGTAGGTAGTCTTCCCACTTCTTGGGATGATGCATTACATGCATCCTTAACATGTCCTCTAACACTTTGTTTACCCTCTCCGTCTGCCCACTAGTTTGAGGGTGATAGGCTGTACTAAATAGAAATTTAGTTTCAAAACCAAAAAACAGAGACTTCCAAAAATTTGAATTAAATTTTGTATCTCTGTCGCATATGATTTCCTTAGGAATGCCATGCATTCTAAATATTTCTTTCATGAAAATACTGGAAATATCTATTTCCTTTCAATTTGATTTGACGAGGACGAAGTGAGCAGTCTTGCTCAGTTTTTCCACAACTACCATGATGGAATCATTATGTTTGGTTGATTTTGGTAACCCTATAATGAAATCCATGGATATGGTTTCCCATTTCCATTATGGGATTGGTAGGGGATGCAATAACCCTGCTAGATGTTGGTGCTCTGCCTTAACCTATTGACATTATAGACATTTAGCTAAAAAATCATTCATGTCCTTTTTCAGTCTAGGCCAATAAAAAAGTTTCCTTGTGGTTTTGATCATGTTCTGATAACCAATATGACCAATATATGGTCTTTTGTGTACTTCATCAATTATGAAACTCTTCAAGTCATCACAATTTGGAATATACAACCTACCTTTTTAAGTTAGCAGGCCATCATTCAATAATTGATAACCCTCATACTTCATCCCCATGGGCTCTTACTCTAAGTATGATTTCACAATCTTGAAAAATGCATCTGTTTCTTGTGAAATTTTGACTCTCTCCTTGATGTTCATTTCATAGGTTCTTACAGCTTCCAAGTGAATCAATTTCATATTTCTACTAAGGGTATCAACCACCCTATTTTCTTTTCCTTTGAAATGTCTGATTTCAAAATCAAACTCACTAAGGAGAGCCATCCATATAGCTTGTCTAGCATTGAGTTTTGGTTGATCAAACAAATGTCTCAACCCACTATGGTCTGTCATAAGCACAAATATTCTACCTAGGAGGTAATGCCTCCACATTTTTAAAGCATGTATTATGGCAACCAACTCCAAATCATGGGTCACATGATTGATTTCATGCTCATTCAATTTTCTGGATTCGTATAAAATCACATGTCCTTCTTGCATAAGAACTCCTCCTATCCCTTCCTTGCATGCATCTATACACACAAGGAAGTCCTTTTTTGGGTCTATAATCTTCATCACAGGTGCATTGTTTAGAAGGTATTTTAGCTGTTGGAATCTCTCTTCACATTCTGATGTCCAAATGAATTTAACTCCCTTTTTCTGAAGGGAGGTAATTGGGAAACTGACCTTGGAGAATCCCTTTATGAACATTCTATAGTATCCTTCTAGGCCCATAAAGGATCTGATATCAGATACATCCTTTGGGGTAGGCCAATCCATAATGGATTTGATTTTTTCAAGATCAGCGCCCACTCCTTCTTTAGAAATAATATCGTCTAAGTAATGGACTTGTTTTTGGAAAAAGTCACACTTACTAATTTAGCATAGAGTTGATGTTCTCTTAGTACTTGAAGCACTAACTTGATATGTTCTTCATGTTCTTCTATACTCTTATAATAGATTGGGATATCATTAATGAATACCAACACAAATCTATCCAAGAACTTACTGAGTACATTATTCATTAAGCACATAAAAGTGGTTGGTGCATTGGTAAGCCTAAATGGCACCACCACAAATTCATAGTGCCCATATCTTGTCCTAAATGGTGTTTTGTGGATGTATTCATTCTTAATTCGGACTTGATGGTATCAAGACCTCAATTCAATCTTGGAGAAAATTTTAGCACCCCTTAATTGATCAAACAAGTAATTGATTCTTGGCAAGGGATACTTATTTTTAATCGTCATCTTATTAAGTTTTCTATAGTCTATGCACAACCTAAGTGTGCCATCCCTCTTTTTCAAAAATAAGGTTGGTGCTCCCCATGGAGACACACTAGGCTGAATGTAGCCTTTGTCCAACATCTCCTTTAGCTGTAGTTTGAGCTCAACCATCTCTGGTGTAGTCATTCTATAGGGTGCTCTAGACATTGGCACCGCTCCTGGTACAAGTTCTATTGAAAAGTCAATATCTCTCCTTAGAGTTAGACCTGGTACCTCTTATGGAAACACATATTTATACTCTCTTAATATGGGATGGTATTATAGGCTTGGTTTATTTTTCCCAATAGATTTCAACACTTGTATTGCATACAAAGGACATCCTTTTCTGCAATACTTCTTCACTTGAAGGGTTTATATTTTTCTCACTGAGACAAGATTTTGAATTCCATGTAGGGTGATTTTTCTCCCTTCTTCATCTTCACACTCCAAATTTTTATTCTAACAGTCCAACTTGGTTTTATGGGAAGCCAACTAGTCCATGCCAATCAACAGGTAATAGGATCCTAAAGGGAGCATGTTTAGGGTTGCTCGGGTGGATAATCCATCCATAATGAATTGGCATGTTGGTATGACTTATGTTACCTTTCTTTTGGTTCCAGAGGTTAATTGTACCACCCATGATTTAACATGTTTTACTTGTTGCAATTTACATTTCTCAATAGTTTGAGGGGAAACATAACTCATATTAGAACCGGGGTCAATTAAAACGGAAACTAGGTGGTTGGAAATCATTTTAGAAAAATAGGACCGCAGAGTAATAAAATAAAACAAATTCAGAAATAAAACACAGAAGATACACAATACAATAGAGACATAGATATACGTGGTTCACCCAGTGTGGGATACATTTACCATAGAAATTGTCAGGTCCTTCCTTTATTATTATCCATCAAATGAAGGGATACAACCTACAGCACACCCGTTGTAACTTCCTCTTCTTTCTCTCACAATCTCCTCACTCAGAATACAATATTCACAATAATACATAGATGCAATACATTTCCCTCATAAAAGAGGGTTTCATTCTAGGGAAGAAAACCCTAACATAACTTCTACGGTCAAATATGCGACCTTATAATGAACAATCTATATTTACAATGAAATTACAATATACATTTACAAGGAAATTTTTCCTTCGGGGGCCCACTTGCTCCCAGACCTCACAGAGGGATTAACCCATCTATGCACTCCCCCACATGGAGGAGTGTACATTATTCTGGTGTGTAAAGTCTTCATGGGGTATAAACACAGCTAAAAACAAATACCTCTGAATCAGGAAGATAATCGAACTCCACAACCAACAATTTCCCACTTGGAGACTAATCTCAACAACTACACCACCGTTGTATCTATTGGAATGTGAACCTTATTGGACCTGGAAAATTTCTCATCTTCATCTTCATGCTTCAAGACCAACTAAAATTGAGCAGGAACATATTTTTTCCTTGATTACTCTGTTAGTTAACATGTCTGCGGGATTCTAGCTAGTGTGTATCTTTTCCAACTTCAAATGTCCATCTTCCAAGACGGATTGTATGAAATGGTACTTGATCTTTATATGCTTAGTCTTCAAATTGAAGGATGAGTTATTTGCAAGATGAATGGCACTCTCACTGTCATAGTACAACCTGCTATTCTCCTATTTCTTTCCCAATTGCTCCATAAACCTTTGTAACCAAATCATTTCTTTACTATCCTTTGTAGTAGCAACATACTCTGCCTCTGCTGTTGAAAGTGAAACAACCTTTTCCAGTTTCGAAATCCAAATTACTAATGTTCCACCTATAGTAAAAACATACCCTATGGTGCTCCTCCAACTATCTTTATCACCTTCCATATTTGAATCAACATATCCCTATAGAACAATGTTTGAACCTCCAAAACATAATGCATGAGTAGCAGTACCTCTCAAATAATTGAGAATCCACTTTACTACCTCCCAATCTTCTTTACTTGGATTGTTCATATAACTGCTCACAACTCCCACTGCATGTTCAATATCTGGTCTTATGCAAACCATCGCATACATCAAGATTCCAACTGTTGATGAATAAGGGACCTTGGACATGTATTCTCTCTCCTCCTATGTCTTGTGACACATTTCCTTAGTTAATTTGAAATGTTTGGCCAAAGGTGTACTAACTGGTTTTGCATTTTGCATTCTAAACCCCTCCAACACCTTCTCTATGTACTCACCATGAGATAATGTCAATTTAACATTTTTCTTGTTTCTCATTATTCTCATACCAAGGATTTGATTTGCAGCACCCAAATCCTTCATTGCAAATGAATTAACTAATTTATTCTTAAGCACATTTATATATTTCATATTAAACCCCACAAAAAGCATGTCATCTACATACAATAGAAAGATAATATAGCTTCCATTTTCTAGTTTTTTAAAATAAACACAATGATCAAAATGACATCTACTATAATCTTGTTATGTCATAAACCTGTCAAAATTCAAATACCACTACCTTGGAGCTTGTTTTAGGCCATACAATCTCTTCTTCAACCTGCATATCAAATTCTCCTTCCCTTTGACCTCATACCTCTGTGGTTGCTACATATAAATCTCTTCCTCCAAATCCCTATGGAGAAAAGTTGTTTTTACATCTAACTATTCAAGATGCAAATATTCTACTACCACAAGACTTAAAATAGTCATAATTGAAGTCATTTTAACAAGAGAAAATATCTCATCAAAATATATACCTTTCTTTTGTGCAAACCCCTTTACAACAAGTCTAGCCTTGCACCTCTTTTTGCCTCCATCTTCTTCCTTCAACTTGTAAACCCATTTATTTTGTAATGCTCTTTTTCTTGAACACAATTGAACCAAATCCCAAGTCTGGTTATTTACCAGGGATTCCATTTCCTCTTTCATTCCTTGCTCCCACTTCTTTTTGGAGTCTAGCTGCATTGCCTCATCATAACATTCTGGTTCACCAAAATCAGTCAACAATAAATAATACAATGAAGGAGAGTATCATTCAGAGGGTCTACTTAACCTGGTATATCTTATAACAATACTTGCAGGAGTTAGAGGTACCTGTTAATCCTGTTGTTGTACATTTTGATTTTCTAGTACCTTTGGGGTTTCTTTTCTAGTGATCTCATCAAGCACTGTGTATTCTGGTTTTTCTTTTTTCTGTTTCTTTCCCTGCAACTGATCTTTGTAAATGACCTTCTCATTGAATTTGACATATCTAATCCTAATTATTTTGTTATTTTCATAATCCCATAAACGATAACCAAAATCATTAACATTGTATCCAATAAAGGTACACTTCTTGGATTTATCCTCAAGCATTGTTCTGTTTTCTTTATCAATATGGACAAATGAATCACAACCAAAAGTATTAAAAAAAGAATAGTTTACCTTTTTACATGTCTATGCCTCCTCTAGAATTCTACCATCCAAAGAGCTTGAAGGTCCTATGTTTATTAAGTAAACTATATTATCTACAACATCTACCCAGAACTGTAAGGGAAAACCAACATGCAATCCCATACTCCTTGCACACTCCATGATTGTCCTGCTCATCATTTTTGACACACCATTTTCCTGTGGTGTTCTTGGAACTATCTTTTCTCTATGAATACCATGGTATGAACAATAATAATCAAAATCTTTACTGCAATATTCACCTCCATTGTCTGATCTGAGACACTTCAACCTTTTTCCTATCTCATTCTCAACCAAATATTTCCATTTCTTAAAAGTATCAAAAACATCATATTTTTGTCGAATGCAATAAACCCAAGTTTTTCTAGTTGCATCATTAATAAAAGTAACATAATAACGAGAGCCACCAAGAGATGATACCTAAGTTGGTCCCCATACATCTGTATGCACAAGATCTAACTTTTCACTCTTCTTTTCTTTTTTGACTCTATGAAATTTGACTCTCTTTTGTTTTCCATAAACAAAATGCTCACAGAAATCCAAATCAATTTGTTTAAGATATGGCAACAAATTTCTTTTGGGAAGTATCTGCATCCCCTTCTCACTCATGTGTCCAAGCCTATGATTCCATAGTGTTGTATCCACTCCTGTAGAAGCTAAAGAGATAGAAAAGTCAGTATTACCAGTACATAAATACAATGTACCTACCTTTAAGCTTATCTCCTTTTACTATCACCAATGCTCCTTTGGTGACCTTCCACACCATACCTGTAAATATGGATATACAACCATCACTTTCCAACTACCCTGTTGGAATTAGATTTTTCCTTAGGTATGGAACATGTCTTACCTCTTTTAACAACCATTGGTTTCCATTTCTTTGCTTTATTTTTACCTTTCCCATTCCAACAATTTTGCATGGTGCATCATCACCCAAATGAACCTGTCCAAAATAACCTTGAACATAATCTAGAAAATGTTTCATATGGGGTGTGGGATGAAATGAAGCCCTTGAATATACAACCCAAGACTCAAAAATATTATCTATAGAAAGAATCAAAGCATCATGTAACACATCACCTGTTACATTTGATTCTTGATTTTTATCTTGTTGTCCATCTCTTTGTTTCTTTGGAGCTCTGCAATATTTCTTCAGATGTCCTTTCTTACCACAGTTTCAACACTCTATCTTTCCAAATATGGATTTGGATCTGCCCTTCCTATAATTCACGTGGTTCCCTAAGCCCTTTCCTCTATCCTTTTGTCTTCCCCTTTTCTCCATGTTTAACACATTACCTGATGTCTCACCTATGCTTTTCCGTAACATTTCCTCACTAAGGATAACACCAACAACATCATCAAATTTTAAATTATTTGAACCAGAGACATAGTTACTTACATCCATGACCAATCCATTCCAGCGTTCTAGCAATTAGCGCAAGATTAGAAGAGCCCTGACCTCATTATCAAAGTCCACTTTTACAGAACTTAGTTGATTAGTAACCATATTAAATTCATTTAAATGATATGCAACAGACCCACCTTCTGGCATCTTCATATTAAATAATCTCTTCATTAGAAATACCTTATTGGACACCAAGGGTTTTTCATACAGTTTATCCAATGCATCCATTAGATCCTTCATTGTCTTTTCTTTCGAAATATTCAAAGCCACCGACATTTCTAGGCAACCGTATCGTTCCTAGTGCCTTTCTGTCAAGAACCTTCCATTCTTCATCCTTCATGGTCATTGGCTTCTTTTTTATTCCACCTAATGGTAGGAATAGATCTTTATGATATAAATAATCCTCCATCTACATCTTCCATAACTAGTAGTTTTGATCGTTAAATTTCTCAACCCTAAACTTTCCATCTTCCGCCATTGCTCCCACTCAAACCAGGAACCCTCTTTTCCTGTGAGTTACCTTTTTCTCTGATACCAGTTGTTAGAAAAACAGGACCACGGTGAAATAAAATAAAACAAATGCGGAAATAAAACACAGAAGATACACAATACAATAGAGACATAGATATACGTGGTTCACCCAGTGTGGGCTATGTCCATTAGAGAAATTGTCAGGTCCTTCCTTTATTATTATCCAACAGATGAAAGGATACAACCTACAACACACCCATTGTAACTTCCTCTTCTTTATCTCACAGTATCCTCACTCAAAATACAATATTTAGAATAATACATAGCTGCAATACATTTCCCTCATAAAAGAGGGTTTCCTTCTAGGGAAAAAAACCCTAACATAACTTCTATCATCAGATCTACAACCTTATAATGAATGTTCCATATTTAAAATGAAATTACAATATACATTTACAAGGAAATTTTTTCTTTGGGGGATTCTCCTCCAAACCCTCACTGAGGGCCCGCTTTCCCCCAAACCCCGCAAAGGGGGTAACCCCCCTCTGGACTCCCATGTGTGGAGGAGTGTACATTGTTCCAGGGTGTAAAGTCTTCATGGGGTATAAACACAGCTGAAAACAAATACCTATGAATCAAGAAGATAATCAGACTCCACAACCAACAAATCATACCTTCCATCTCCACCACTGAAGCTTGGTGGCCAGCTTGTCTATTATCTAAGGATGCATAAATTTGTGGCATGCTCTTAGCCACATCATTGACTGTGGTAGCCTCTTGGATGTTGTAGACCCTCCTATTATTGTGTTTCCTATGTGGAAAGTCCCTTAGTAGATGTTCTTCTCCACAACCCCAACATTTCAAGGGTTCTCTCTTGGTGTTATCGATCTTTCTTGGAGATGTTCCAAAGGGTTTATTACCACTCTGAGATCACTCTGAGATGGGAAATTCTGTTGATATACACTTTTAGTGGGAATTCTTAGCTTAGAAATTTTCCCATCATTCTTAAATCTTGAGGGTTTAAACCCCTTCTTATTAAATCCTGAATTACTTTTCTTCTTCCAGTCCTCATCAAGTTATGTCTTATTATTAAATTTCTCATAGCAATTCCTTTCCTTCTGGATAGTATCTTCTAAAGTATTTGGCTCATCAAATTCAATTATGTCCCAAAAGGACTGAGGTAGTCCACTAATGAATCATTGCATCTTTACCTTTTCATCCTTTATGTAGGGAACATACCCTATCAGCTCAAGAAATTTGTTGATATATTCATATATTGTTAGTTTCCCTAGATTGAGTTCATTGAACTCCTTGGTCTTCCCATCAAAGTGTTTTTCCGAAAGATACTTCTTCTTAAAGTACTTATTGAATTGTTTCCATGACAAGTCATTCTCATGGATTCCTTTCACATTCCTAAGGTCCTCCCACCAAATGGAGGCCTTTCCATTCAAGTTGAAAATGACTATTTGAGCCTTTAAGTTTTCAGCGTAGTCATGGACTCTAAAGTACTTCTTCAAGCCTAGTAGCCAAACTTCTGCTTCTTCCCCCTTTTTAATTTCTCCATCGAAAGTGGGTGGTTTGGATTTCTTAAATTCTTCAGGGTCATGGCTCTTGGAATGTTTCCTCTTCTTTCTTCTCCTCTGGGAATGTGAATTAGTTTTACTACTAGAAGATTCATTGGAGTTATCAGTTTCCTCATTAGAGGATTCTTCCATTGAATGTCTCTTGGCTCCATGTTGGGCATTCTTTGAGGTGCTCCTCCTTGTGTGGCCACTTTCAGGACCATGCTTTCATATCTCAGGTGGAATTTGAGTCTTCTTAGTATGATGTGTGTCCACATGACTAGATGTTGGTCCATGTTGCAGTTGCCTTTGTATATCTGATAGGATTTGCAGTAGGATTGCGTTAATTTCAGTTTATTTTTCCTGTTCTTTTATCAGCCTTTCATTGTCAACCTTACAACTATGTAATTCCTCCATGAGGATTCTTACAGTTTCAACCAAATATAGTGGGGTTTCCACTTCCCTCCTCTCATCAGATTCTTCTTCTCTATTGTGGGAGGTTTCCCCCAACTCATGGTGTTCCACCATCCTTTATGTTGTAGTTTCCCTTCTATCCACTGACTGCTTGAGTGTTGATAAAACATTCTCTATTAGTTATGTCCCTTACTATTTTATGAAAAACACATACAATTAGTAAGGTGAAGTCAACTTATTTATTTGGAACATTAGCAACATATAGTTCATATTTTCAAAACATATAAAACAGTAGAAAGTTGCATTCCTTTCTTTAGTGGGGGTTTATATATGATTATTATAAATGGGGTAAGATAGGGTGTTACCCTTTAAAAGTTTTCTAATAAAATTTGTATGCAACTCATTCATGAGCTCAAGCATGCCAAGTGTTGTAACCTCACTCTGATACCACTCTATAACACACCCGACCCCTAGGTGTGCCTTTTTTTTTAGGGATGGGGCATCAAAATTTCTCTTTCCTTAATCATCTTGAATCTTCTTCTCGGGATCTCCATCCTCTTCCGATCGGTAGGATATTTCTAACAACTACTACCATTCTTGAATCTGAGCTCTGGATTGGGAGTTACACCCTCCCAAATCGCTTAAGGAATTATTGGTCAAGGGCCACGTGGCACCCACACGGGTTTGTTTCATTCTTACCATCCCAAGTTCCCTGAAGTCCCCAAGTTCCGCAACACTCATGCATCTATGGTGAATATCCATCCACCATTAAATCCAATGGCAGAACTTTATCCTTGTTTAACACATAGGCTTAAGGGATTTTGATGTTCGATGCTTCGGCATTGAACACCCCTTTCTCTAATCGCATATCCTCCGAAGTCTTGCCATGTGGTATCAACCTTCAACCTTTTTTACTTATTCATTACACCACCTCCAAACCTTCGAAGTTCCAAAACCCCAGACTCTTGAAGGGTCCACACTTAGACGTGGTGATGCAAAAAATGTAGAGGTAGGAGCAGGTAGTTCTGGGTCTTCTACTGAATTAACCTCAGTGTCTCAACGTCCAAAATTCCTCGAAGTTTCAAAATCCTAGTGCCTCTGGTATTTTACCAGCTATTGGCCATGCGAGCATGTACCCAAGATTGACATGTGGCAAGGACAAAGATGAAACATGGCCACATCAATGAGTGACACATGTCACGCTCTAAATGGAAGATAAGGTATGTAAAATATGTGAGTCAAGGTGACACGCAACATGCCGAATATGGGTCCACGTCACCCTAGGAGACGTCAGCGTGCCACGTCACTATGAACGAACAACCTCTGAGAGCCTCTAGACTCTCCTTCCTGTGAAATATCCTGGAGCTCTGAAGTTTGAACTCCCACCAACAACCTCCCAATACCCGCTATATCCCACGGTCGTGATGGTTCCACATAGATCCATAGATCTACGACCTCCATTGCTTTGTGACTTAGGCATTTGGGGGTTGGTCCATCTAGTTTCTCTTTTACTCTTGGAGTGGTTAGCGCTGGGATGAACATGGTCTAGATCCAACGGCTAGGAGGGGTCCTGAAGTATCCTTGGATCGACGGTTCATGTTACTTTGCAACTTTAGTGTTCGCGGTTTCTACCCATTTGACACACCCTTTCTCCCGGAGTGGTAAACGTCTGACTAACTGTGACTTAGATCCAATGACCAAGAAATATCTCGAAGCTCCCTCAGATATACGACTCTCATCACTTCATGAGTTTAACGTTCAGGGGTTCCACCCACTTAACACTCCCTTCCTCCCATAGTGGTCAATGTCGGATTGACCGCGACGTAGATCCAATGGTCATGGGAGATCTTGAAGCATCCTCGGATCTATGGTTCTCGTCACTTTTTGAGTTAGGCATTTAGGGGTTCCACCCACTTAACACTCCTTTTCACCTGGAGTGGTCAACATCAGATTGACCACGATGTATATCCAATGGTCAGGGAAGATCCTGAATGTCCACGGATCTATGGTTCTTGTCATTTCATGATCGGGAAGTGAATTAGGGTTTAACGATGGAACATATACCATGGTCATGGTTAAGGGAACTGCCAGATGTCAGTCAACCTCGCCGGTAACTACGCCAACAGGTTACCTTTGGTTGGTTTCGAAGGTTGTAAGGTCATATTATCCTGGAGCTCCGATCTCCTGGAGTTCTGAAGACAAAATATCTTAGCTCCTTTTGGACCTAGCGAAGGGTTCCAAGGTCCCCATCATGTGGAACTTATCGAGCTCCAAACGCTATACTCATATTTCTTAGCCAATATTTGGTTAAGGAGGTGGGCATGAGCCTGTGGTCTCTTGGGCGATTGGTTTGAAGGGAAAGGCTTCCATTCACAGAAATTAAATTCTAAAATAGGGAAAAACACTTTTTGGGGGATCAACGAGACTAAAGCATTCCAACGAAGTCTACCTCGAATATTACCTTGCAAGACCAATCCTTGGGAAAATTCCCTTAAGGAATTTTCGACCAGTACATGAACTATGAACTTATTCTTAAATTCATTTGAAGACCGAGGTCTAATAGCTCTCCAGTTGTTAAACTGAAGCAAACAAATGTTAGGATATTTAGACACTTAGGAGTTAGTTAATATCTACTTGGTCTAATGTGTCATTAGGTAAAAGTGTGTTTTTTAGTGTGTTTCTTTAGTATGCATTTATAGTTAGGAAATTTGACGGTCACGGTATGTTCCCGACATAGAGTGATCCGATGGTTCATACTCTCCTCGATCTTATTGTCCATTGATCGATGGATTAACACTTGATTGGTCCATGATATCTATTTAAAAAGCATGGAGGGTCATTTGTTGATGATCGATTTTGAGAAACTCTCTTGTAAAATCTCTCTGTAATCTTTTTCTTTGCAATAATAAACTGCTCCAAGTGGTCGCGTTGGCTGGGGTCGTGGATGTTTCCCCATAGGGGTTTTACCATGTGAAAACATTGGTGTGTTGATCTTTGATCTAGTTATGTGAGTCGTTACTGAAGGTGTTCGTCCTCTGTTGGAATACCTATGTTGTCGAACATGGTATCAGAGCTTGTTTGAAGACCTTCTCCTATTGTAGATCGAGATCTGGAAGTCGAGTTGCCTCATCTCCATTTTATGTAATTTTCGTACATTTCTGGGCCGAGAGGACTGTTTCATTGCATCTAGATCACTTGTTTCATTCAAGAACACTTTTAGTTTCACTCGAAAAGGTTTTTGTTTTCCGAAGATACAACCATTACAGTTACATCCAGAGGTATAAAGCCTGAATACACATTTTTTAAATTTTTGCAAAGTATTATTTTGGTTTTATTTTGGTTTGATATTATTTGTTTTCGGGTTGCTACTCTTTTAGATCTATGTATGCTCTTTCCCTGCACCCTATTCGATCTCGGAAAATCAGAAACAGATAGGAAAAGGTGCATATTTCGGGTAAGCTAACCGAGATCTAACCCTTGTTGTCATCGAGAAGCGAAATTTTTTTCTTGTGTGAAAAGATTTTCTTTTTAGCATGCTCTCCAAGACCATCTTCAACAATAACAACAACAACAACAATCCTCCTTATTAACATGAAAATATGTTTTGCTAGACCATTTGGTTAAAATTTGCCTTATTAAGTAAGAGGTCTTGAATTTAAGTTTCTCTTTTGTTACTTTTTTTTGAAAAAGTTCATGCTAGTTTGTAAAGTGTATTTCACTTCAAGTATAAAAGTGAATCACTATAAGTAGCTTTAATATTTTATTTTAGAGTTATTTATTTTGCATGAAGTAACTTCATTGTAAAAGTGATCCCCACTTCTCTTTATAAAAGTGGGTCACTTCATGAAACAACTTGCACCACCACATGGGCCTTTGGTTATCGTTTATGCCTTTTTTTAAAAAGGGCATAACTCTCACATCCAAAGTCTGTTTTAAGTGCCGTTTTTTTTTTTTAAATCGCATAACTTTTCGAGATATTTTCATTCAGATCATCAGTTTTAGTTTCTAAATCCACATTATCTTCATATTTAATATGGATTCTACAAGTAATCTCTTACTTACCAGCACCAACTACTTCCAATGGAAATCCCATATGGAGGATTTATTAAGAAGTAAAGACTTGTACTGGATTACCTTGGGAAATGAAACAAAACCCACTAATATTGATAAGAAATACAAATGGGATAATAGGAATGACGAAGCACGTGGATTAATTGAAATGTCCATCTCTCCTTATTTAAGGTTCCACCTTCAATCAATTGATAAACCCAAAGAAGCTTGGGAAAATATTGAATCTGTGTTTGGTAAACACAATATTATTCGAGCACAATAGCTAGAAAATCAAGTACTAACTTTAACTCCAAGTGATTTTTCTTGCATTGAAGACTATCTATCTGTTAACGGGCGAAATTGACCGTCCGTCAACTGGAAGAGTGAAACCGGTCCGGCGTTGTCTAATTAACCCAAGCCGTTTGGATTAATTCACTTCGATGGGTTTTGCGGCTCCGTTGGCCAATCTAAGTCCTAAAGAAAGCAAAAAATAACTAAAGGCAAAACAATAACCTAATAAATAACAATTACTAAAATCTATAAGTACATTTAAATATATATATGTACAATTTATTTAACTGAAATATGTTCAATAACTTTATATACAATCTGTATGAAACACAAGTTTTAATCTAAACTCGTAAAAATCAAATGTAAATTAGTTACTTTAACAACAGTAATAAAGAAAAGTGAAAATACTATTTAATTTTTTGGTTTATTTTCTTGGATGAATACATTCATGAAATCGAATATTAAACTACTTAATCGAACATAAAATTATAGGTAATGGAAAACGTACCATATATATAAAACTTATAAAATAAACAAACAAACGAAATAAAATAATAGACTAACCTATTAACGCATCCAATATCTATTCAATGGGGAATATCCAACCACCTTATCCGGGAAGTAAACCTGCAATGGATCGTAATGTTGTTCCGAACAAAAGCGAAACAATGCACTGGAGATTGAGTTTTGATAACAGAACATAAAAGGGACACAGTTACAGTGATATAATGATTTACAAGTAATTATGACGAGATAAATCTTCCTGTAAGAACTTGCATGTAGACATTCAACAGAAATTAGAGATGAATCTCCTAATTTAAATTGGATAGATGATCACTGTGTATATATTGTATCTGAAACATAAGATATGGGAAGCATATAAAATGAATCATGTCAAATGATAATAAATCACGATGAATAAAGTAATCACCATCTATTATCAAATCAACATAAACATAACCTGAATCAAAACATCATACAGAAAAGCTAAAGCTGTAACGTGCATTCTGTTTCATTCAAGTTTGTGATAAAAACGCCCATACTCTTGCCCCAGACTGAGATGAGGAATGTTTACAAAATGATATGTTTATATAGGTTTCAGGAAACATAACTGTTTCCTCTTAATAAGATCAAATTGGTTTCAAAAAAAATAAAGGGGGATGAAACCACCCTGATTTCACTAGATATCAAAAAACTACCAACAGTCTAATTCTGTTTACTCAAAATACAAAATTGATATGGCTGGGAGATCTCAAAAAGTGTCTCATATCATCTTTGAAATCATGGGCTCCTTAATTATCCTGAAAACAAAAGAAAATAAGAAGATCGCAGATATGTTTTCTGTCATCAAATCAAACAATTCAAATTTTCTTAACTGGCTACAGAATCTTGCAATTCTGTAGCTAGTTATAATAGGAAATGCAATCTTATTTTATTGAATAAACAAAACATCCTAATCTTAATAATAAAAATAGTTTATTCAATCAAACCAAATATCCTAACTTAAGAATGACAATAATCATGCTAACAAAATCATACCTCTAATCATAAAACCAAATCATGTCAAGAAACTTTGGAATTAACGATAGCTGTAGCTACCTCTACATTTTTGAAAATCACATGACCTGTAGTTTTCAAACGCTTCTCCTTCCCTTGGATGATGGATTGAAGTCTGTTGTTTTTGTTTGTCAACATATCAACTTGGTCTCTTAAAGACTTGATTCATGACTATAGCAGTGGGACATCGGTATAGTATCTGTCGATCCAGAATCGACACACATCACATTGTGACTGTAAAGAGTTTGCATTAGAACGAACAACATTATGGGTCGGAGAATCCTCCATGCAAATGGTATATTTATCATAGAGCTGGATACCAGGGAATTCTGGGTTATCTTTGAAACATGGAGGCAGATTATCGACATATTTATAGGGTCGGTCAGGTTATAGCTCGAATGACACGGGGTCCTCTTTAGTAAGGAATTTGTCAATTTCTGAGTTTGATCTTTCGCTCACTTCAATCATGTTGATCATGTTTGCATGGGGTTTCGTTTTATTTTGAAGACTTTGAGAAATTAACCAACCAGCTCTTTTGTTTTTGAAATTGACATCAACACTACCTTTTAACTTTTTTCCTGTAGGTTGCTTCACAGTTTTAATACAATCCTCTGGATATGTAACTAGTTGACTGTCCTATCGAATGACCTTAGGGTAGCTCGAAGGTTCGCTGTTAGGAAAAAAATTACAAGCCTGGAGAGGTGGAAGAGAGGCCATTGGGTTCACAAGGGTTTCCTCAACGACTGGCTTATCTACTTCTCCCAACTCAGGGTTACCAAAACCATTTCGCGTAATGAATCAATCCCAACAGTCATTTTGTGACTCTAACTGATGCATGAGGATGATTTTAATGAGGCCATGGTGAAATAGACTTGAATCTGACCTTTGTTTCCTAAATATTTTCCCCATTTTATACTTATTTCTGAGTAGGTAATAAGGCATATTCAACGGAAAACCAATAAAACTCATAAGCAGGTGTAAATGATATAGGAAAACAAGTTTGAATCGTCCCTCACATGTGATGAATTGCTTCACTACAACAAGTAAATCATGCCACCTAGGTTTCAATAATGAAATTGGCATACCTCGATCACAAGTGGTTATTTTTCGTGAGGTAAACAGTAAATTCCAAGGGACTTCCTCCACTTTTGGGTTTTTGAACCATTTATGACCAACCACTGGCAATCTCGTGGCTTGACTTAGGAACTCTTTGGTTACTTCCAATTGCACATCACTGATTTTTTCCCTACATCCATCAAAGGTTAAGGAAAACTCTTGGGTGACCTGAAGATTAAAACCCTGAAACGTTTCGATGAAAATATGCCAACCATTCCTTTCCAAATCTTCCCTAGCATTATCATATGAGAGTAGAGTTTGGATGTCGTTCGGTTCGACCCTTACCACTAGAGCCATACTGAACAGATGGGTGATTAATGCACAACACACAGGTAGGGTTTCCAAAAATGAAAAAGAGCCATAGCCCCGAGCTTTATCAATACATATTGTGATGATTCAAATGATGGGCAAGGTGTTTAATCAAAACGCATGTGAAGAGTTTTGTGAAACCCGAGACCATGCTAAGGAGTAATGGAAACCTGTACATTGTATGCCACCTTTGTATTGAGTACATGCTAGGACCAGAGTACTTTGAAAACACAGTGCACACATCATAGTTTGATTGCAACGTTAGGTAGGTTTACAAAAATCGAATAGTCAAAAGTTTCATGAAAGAAATATGATCAAAAATCAAACCAAAATCCATAGAAAAAAATCAAATATCAAATGGTGGGGGTCTTTCGTTCATACAACCATAAACCTCTTAGGCATGCTTAGAATCGAAAGGGTCACAAACAAGGAGAGCAACATGCTCATAGCAAGAAATCACAATTCTGTAATAAACCATATGCTTTCAATGAAATTTTAAAACATAATAGTAATGATAATTGTGAGTTTTCATGCTTTTAGTCATGAAAACGAAGCATGAATAGATGATAGGTAAAATGTGATGATATACAACTGTCATTTAGAGAAACGCTCATAAAGAGTAATAAAATTTCATAGACCCTGTGTAGGCAGCTATATAAAAATAATAATCACATAATCGCTGCCAACAATGGAGACATGCTGGGAGAAGCAGTTATCTCTGTCATACGAACGAGTTCGGGTTAGAATAATCAGAAAAAAATTTGAATCGAAAGCAACCAAAAGGTTGTTTGAGCATCTCAAATAATTATAATGCAGTCCAGTTTCAGACAAATGTTATTTTTAAAGAAATGAAAATTGGTGATAGTCTTAGCAAAAGAGAGCCACGATGTAAAGTTAAAATCTTCAATACTGTTGACAGGGTCATTGCTGCCAGCAGGTGTCCATAGCCTCGACAGGGATGTCAATTAACCCACTCTGATATCTTTATTGAAGTGCATGTAAATACTAATTATGATATAAATCATTTCAATCACACAATAAATTAATCACCAGCATATACACAATATTCAATAGAGATTAATATTTAACTACAGCATTAAAAAAAAAAACTTATCACTTTCATAACAAATTACCTGCTTCTGATGCTAATTTCTGCCGATATGATTGTCCCTTCCCCCTGTTTCCTTGTTGTTGCCTTACTGTTGCTTGATGCACTAATCAACTCTGCCCAAACCGTATTTCCTCCCTGCCAGCTAGGACAACTTCCTAGCTCCAGGATACCATATGGATATCCTGGCCCCCGTGCCCAAAACCCCCAGCAAACCGGTGCCCCCCCGTAATGATCCTTCCCGACTACAGAACTCAAACTCTCAACCAGCAAATCTAAGAGAACCCTCCAAAAATAATAATCCCCCTTCCGTAAGCCTCCTCCCCCCTCATATCCCTCCTTCACCGACCCTTTTCTCCTCCCCCTTTCCTTATCCTTACATTCATTGTCTTATCCAATTATTAATGTTTCTTATCCTTACATTTAATGCTTCTTATCCCCTCCGTATACGTAATCCTTTAATTAAACAATTAAATTTATTAACCCTCTTAAATTTAATAACCATGTCATTGAATGTAATAGGTAATTAATTAATTAATTAATTAATCAAAATTATAACAATTAATTAATTAATAAATATTTAATTAATATCATTATACCAATCTCTGTTTAGTTAATAACATGTTAGAAAAATTAATTACCTAATAAATTTTTACTTAATAATCCCTAAGCATATATTCAACTAGGGTTGTTACATACACCCACCCTTCAGGAAACTTCATCCCGAAGTTAGGGTATCTTATGGTACAAAGGAAAAGAAACATGGTTCACACATTTATAACAATTAACCGACATTATCAGTAAGTAAGTCAAGAAAACTCATACATACTAGTGTATATGTACAAGAAATGCATGTGTAGCTAGTACATACAAGTCTCGTGCATGTACTAATAATCAAAACTATCATCCTTTAGTAATTTATGTATGCATCCAATCTAGTCAGCAAGACTAGTATTTTATAAAAGACAACAAACCAATCAATTGTTTGAGAAATCCTTTAATTACTATTATCTAGTTCAACAATTTTATTTAGACAACTGTGGTTTAGTTACGTAATTATGAATATTCATATATACACCTTTCTTCTTCTTTTTTTTGAAGGGAAGACATTAAATTCCACCACAAGACAAATCTCCATACTTTCTCAACTATTTATACTCATCCTTCCTCCCTAACCTACTTCCATATCCATTCCTATCCTTCCTCTGCTAGACTATCTTGGAGCATCAACTATATTGACCTAACTTCAAATAGAACCCGTAAGCGGAAGTGTCACTATCTCGACCAAGATTCCCTATCAAGCATCTGACAGTCATCATCACACGTCTTGGGGAGCGTGAACTAACACTGTCCTCCCATGACTTCAAGTTTCAGAGGATACACAGTGGGAAATGCCTCCACCCCTCCTAATCATAACTACGGTCCACACCCTACAATGGAATATACAGTGGCACTGTGTTGCTGGGGGTTTTGTCATCATTTATTCGGTTTTGGGTAGTGTCATCACCTGAAATCCTGCATTAGTCCACATATCATAGCAATTCATCCAAACCAATATAAATTCCACATACAATATTCATACCATAATGTTTCTTGGTTAGTGGTCTTGATATCTACTTTCATCATCATTATCCCTTGGCTATTTCATAGCCCATAACCTGTAGATTAGTCTGTAACACAAACTCATACATTTCTATGCATTATCATCATATAATTGCATCCTATCATCATTTCAATTTAGCATCCCTGTACCGATAATTTAACATCAAAGTTTTCCAGTTAGAAATAGATCTCATAATATCCCATAATTCGATTTTGACACCCATTCATAAGATTATCATTTACCAAAATAGATTGCATCATATCCAACATCATTCTAATAGTATTTAAACATTCATAAAATTCTGCATTCTCACAATATGTCACATCATATACATCATCATCAATAACATTTAAACATTCGTAAAATTTACATTCACATAGTAGATCGCATTAGATACATCATCATCACTAAAATTTAAACATTCATAAAAATTCATACATTTTAAAGTTTAAGTGTATCACTTAATAGTTTCACTGTGACTAGAAAATAAAGTATATAGGCCTCAGGTAATCCTGTCTATCTAAGTCAAAAGGTGGTGTTACATACACCCAACCTTCGAGAAACATGTTCTCGAGTTGGCCAAAAAAGTGAGGGATAGTCTCATCGTAGTGTCTCGGCGTCTTCCCAAGTAGCAGATCCTGGACTATACTTGTCCCACTAGACCTTAACTTGGTCTACCAGACGGTTCCTGAGCTGTCGGACCCTACGGTCCAATATGCATAACGGTTCTACCGTAAGGGTTCCCACGTCCGATACCTGCAATTCCTTCCAATTTAGTTTATGTGATTCATCAGCAACATAATGACGTAAAACAGATACATGAAATACATTATGAGTTATACGCAAGTGGGGTGGCAATACGAGACGATAGGCAACGGGTCCAATTTTCTCTTGGATTCTGAACGATCCTATAAATCAAGGTGACAACTTTGTCCCCTTCCCGAACCGTATGGTACTCTTATTAGGCTTGATACGAATGAAAACCTGGTCTCCCACTTCATAACTTCGGTCGGTCCTATGTGCATCCACATAACCTTTCTGCCTATCTTGTGCTTCCTTTAGTCTTCACCTAATCTGAATCACCTATTCCTCCATCTCTTGAATCAATTCTGGCCCAACTGTTACTCGGTCTTCTAGTCTATCCCAACTCAATGGGGTTCTGCATGGCCTTCCATACAAAGCTTTGTAGGGTGGCATTCCGATGGAGCTATGGAAACTGTTATTGTAGGCAAACTCTACCAAAGATAGGTACTTCTCCCACTGGGTTTGATTATCCATTACATACATTATAAGCATGTCTTCCATGACTTGATTTACTCTCTCCATTTGCCCATCTGTTTCAGGATGATAAGTTGTGCTTGAGTTCAACTGAGTCCCCAACGCTGACTGCAGACTTGTCCAAAACCTAAAAGTGAATCTGGAGTTCCTATCTGAAATGATATTCTTAGGTATCCCGTGCAAACAGATAACCTCGCTTAAAAACACACATGCCACATCAGTGACATCGTAAGTGTCTCTAACCAGAATAAAATGAGCACTCTTGGTTAACTTATCCACTATCACAAGAATGGCATTGTGTCTATGAGATGTGAGCAGCAAACCCACAACAAAATCCATAGAGATGACTTCCCACTTGGACATAGGAACATCATGTGGTTGTAGGAGGCCTGCCGGGTGATGGTGGTCGGCTTTCACTTGTTGACACTCTAAGCACTTGGCGATGAAATGGACTACATCGCCCTTCATGCCTACCCAGAAGAAGAGCTTCCTCATATATGCGTATATCTTCTTCACACCCAGATGCGCACAATAAAGTGCTCTATGGGCTTCCTTCAGTATGATGCTTTGAATATCCCCATTCTCAGGGATGTACATCCTTCCTCAATATCTTAACAGTCCGTCTGTTTCCAGACTATATCCTTCATACTTTGGGTCTAACTACCTCCTGCTCTGGAGGTTTGAAGTAACCTTTAAATACCAACTGTCTCCTTGGAGTTGTGTCAACACATGTTCCCTCAGATTGACCTTTAAAGTTACCAAGGAGAAGATACGTGGTCTCCTACTCAAGGCATCTGCGAGCACATTTTCCTTCCCCTTGATGTACAAAATACCAAAATCGTACTCACTCATAAACTCACTCCATCGCCTTTGCCTGGCATTCAGATCTCTTTGAGTGAAGAGATGTTTTAAACTTTGATGGTCTGTTTTGAGCTCAAAGTTTCGCCCCACAAAATAGTGCCTCCAAATTTTCAGAGCTCGCATTACAGCTGCCAACTCTAAATCATGAGTTGTGTATAACTCTTCATGTTTCTTCAACTTCCTTGACGCATAGGCTATCACTCCTCCATATTGCATTAGCACGGCCCCCAACCCTTGCTTCGAGGCATCTGTGTAGACTGTGAAGTCCTTTTCCATATCCGACACTTGTAGAATTGGTGCACTGCTTAGTAACCTCTTAAGCTCAATGAATGCACTATCACATTCTTTTTTCCATTCATACCTGACCCCCTTGCATTGCAAAGTGGTGATGGGTTTCACTATTTTTTAGAATCCTTCCACAAATCTTCGGTAATAACCTGCTAGCCCCATGAAGCTTCTCACCTCATGGGCATTTTTCGGCACTGGCCACTCCATAATGGCCTTTACTTTTTCTGTGTCCACAGAGATTCCTTCGCCGGAACTGATATGACCTAAATAGTGAATCTCTTTCTGGAAGAAGGAACACTTCAATAGCTTCCCATACAATTTGTTCTCTCTAAGGCAGGACAATACTACTCACAAGTGTTCCTCATGTTCTCTTTCGTTCTTGGAATAGATGAGGATGTCATCTAGAAATACTTGTACAAATCGATCTAAGTACTTCCGGAATACGTCGTTCATGAGGCTCATGAATATTGTTGGCGCATTGGTCAATCCAAAAGGTACTACAACAAACTTGTAATGTCCAAACCGAGTTCGAAAGGCAATTTTTGGAATATCACCTTCCTTAATCCTTAACTGATGATACCCTGATCACAAATCGATCTTTGAGAATACCGCTGCTCCTTTCATCTGATCGAAAAGGTCATCTATTTGCAGCATTGGGTACCTATTTTTCACTATAGCACGGTTCAAGTCCTTGTAGTATATACACAGTCATAAGGATCCATCCTTCTTCTTTACAAAAATTACCGGTGCGCCGCAGGGTGAAACACTGGGCCTTATTAGCCCTAAGTCTAGTAACTCTTTCAACTGCATTTGCAACTCACAAAGTTCTGGTGCTGTCATCCGATATGGAGTTTTGGAAATTGGTTCTACACCGGGTTTTAGCTCAATGGTAAAATCAAGCTCCCTCTCAGGAGGTAACCCTGGTAACTCATTCGGAAAAACATCCTTAAATTATGACAATACCAGGTACTGATCTAAGGAGGGTCCCTTCCTTTCATTCACTGCTTCCACTACATATAATCGACACCCTTGTCTCAAGCATCGCTTAACCTTCATAGTTGATATAAAGAGTAATGACACTTTTCTCCGTACACCCTGGATCTCTACTGGTCTTCCTTCATTGTCGACACAAAGAACCCTCTTTGCGAAACAATATACCATGGCTCGGTGAGCTGCTAACCAATCCATTCCAATGATTAGGTCATATGCTTCGAGAGTAGTGACGTATACCTTCAACCTGGTAGTACACACTCCCAGGTCTACTATACAATTATCGACACTAGGTCCTACCGCTTGTTTTTCCCCCGACGCCATCTCGACTTGTTTAAAGTCATCGTGTTCGTAGGCTACCAACCCACTCTTTTTTAATGCAGATGGTGAAATGAAACTATCTGTAGCACCAGAATCAAATAAAATCTTAATGTTGATATGATTTAGCGTACCTGATGATTCCACCACCGTGGATTGATGTTCGGCCTGGCGATTATTAACTGATGCGTAAATCTTGTGGCTGCTACTTGATCTCCCCATCGATGCCTTTCCTTCTCTATGCACAAACCCAGATTGTAACTCTGGGCAGTCACGCTAGTAATGGGGTCCTCTGCACCCCCAATAGGTAACACGAGATTGAACCTGTGCACTGTTATGTGACTTTCTCTGAAATGAGTTCCTTCCCTTGGAACCCCTACCCCTACTTGTTGTTCCCTGAGATGGTCGTGGACTTGTCTACGTTGTTGGCGATGAATGAGATGCTGCACTCGCTGCCATTGAAATCCCTGCGACTACTGTCCTTGGCACAACTCTATTACCATATGGCGGTGGCTTTGATCCCCCTCCCCTAGGAAATTTCCTCGGGGCCTTCCCTAGGAATCCAGGACGATGCGGAAATGTCAGTCTTGTACCCCCGGTTAAGTTCATGTGTTCCTTCGCATAATGCACATTTTCCACTACTTCCGCTACTGAAGACGGTTTCCATATCCGCACCATAGCTCTTATCTTAGGGTTCAATCCATAGACGAAGCGCTATGCCTGTCATTGGTCATTATCCATATACGAAACATATTTGACCAGTTCCATAAATCTAATCTCATATTATTCCACCGTTCTGTTTCCCTGTACTAAGGCATGAAATGCCCCTACCTGTTGTTCCTCATAATAAGCTGGCAGATATTTCCTTCGGAACCTCTCCTCAAAAAGTTCCCAAGATACTGTGTCTGGGGTAAGGTGCAGTTGTCTTTCCAGGTTTCCCCACCAGTTTAAGGCATTGTCTCTTAACTGAAAAATTGCGATCTTCGCCTTTGAGTTGGATGCATAGTCCCTTAAGGAAAAACACCTTGTCATGCCTTCCAACCATGCTTCCGCGCGTTCACTGGCACGACCCCCGGCAAACTCCAGAAGTTTGATCTTCTACAATTCTTGTGTGATGTCTTCGGGTGGAGGTCCTCCCCTTGAATCCCTTGACGCTTATAGATTACCCATTCCAAATGGTGGGGGTTCCACTTTAGTCCCTGCCAGTTCTTGCCCCTTTAAAGTCTCATTAATTGCTTCCAACGAGCACAGTATGAGAGCTAGTTCAAGCGATGGTGGTGGTGGCGCTGGTGGTGTTGGCAGTGCTTGCGATGACGCTTCCCTTCCTCGACTCCCTCGAGTCCTAACCATCTTGTATGCTTTAACCTGCATCAACCAAAGTTGTCAGGGTGACTTCAAAGACGTTTCAAAATGGTGCTACTCAAACTAGAAACAGGGTTAGGCATAAGTTTTCTTTACTTTTCTGTAAACAGACATTACTCCTTTAGGGGATTGGCTAGGTTAGGATTAGGATTAAGCGTCTAAGCTTGATTTCTTGGCTAGGTTAGGATTAGGATTAAGCGTCTAAGCTTGATTTCTTCGCCCTAAAAAAAAAAACTATTGGTCCCCTTGCCCTGTAGCTACGCTAGCCTTGCACCATACTCGCCAATTCCTCTTTCTTACTCTCCTAGTGCATATGCTGCCTCCTTCTCGCTTGTCCTAGTCTAAGTCCTTTTAAATTTTCACTTACAACTAAATATCCTCCGATGCTTGACTCGTGAGCTTTTCCCTGGCGCCTAGTGTTAGCGTTGTCGAGTGTTGCATTGAGATTTAGCGTTGACTTTGACTAGTGGAATGGAGTGGAGGGACTTGGCGCTTGGCTCGATGAGTTGTGTGTACGGTCTCGTGAGCCTGACGCTTGGACAATCGGAGTTTATACTTTGGGATACTAGGATCAGCAGTGCTAAATAAGCCTTTACCTTGATTTCCGGTGCATTCACTAATTATGATTCAACTTGGTTAGCTGGCTCCAGATCAATAGGCCAGGTAATAATCCAGTTAGTCTTAACCTTCATACTGTATCTTCCTAATAATAATACCGCTCTAATCCCTACAGTGTTACCATTAATCTAAATAAGTATAAGAATTTATTTGTAAAGACTTATGAGGGCATGTTGGTGTTAGTTCTCTTCTTAAGGCGCTTCGCTTGGTGAGTGGTCTTGGGTTCAAAACCCATTGACCCTCTAACGTTTTAGTTAATCTTTAATGTAGTTTACTTTACACTAAATATACAATTAATTTAAAAAATATATATATATATATATATTTAATTAATGCTATCAACCCACTATTATTTTTATAATATTAATTTAATCATCAGGTTTTACCAATAAATCATTAAAGTAAATTAACTAGCTTAATTACTTAGATTAGCCCTATCATTTTTATTTTTATTTTGAATTAAAAAAAAAACTATCAAATACTTCTTATTCAATTAGTATTAATAATAACCCCTTTATATATATATATATATATATATATAT
>CBVK0100084353.1:0-12130 GCA_900067695.1 Picea abies
TATAATTTTTATAAACAAAATTTTATCAAAATTATATTAAATTTAAATATAATTTTTTTCTAATTTAAATTGTATAAAATTATATATAATAATCATATGATTTTTCACTTATAAAAATTATATTTAAAAATTACTTTACAAAATTATATATAACTATCATATATATTGATATTTTATTAACAAAACTATATCATCAAATCATATAAATAAAGATTATTTCATTTTCTTATTTGTTTCAAAGTTTCAAGAAAATTATAAACAATCATCACATCATATATGAACTTTTTATATACAAAATTGAATTAAAACTCCATCATTAAATCATAATCATCACATAATATATGAATTTAAATAAGAATGGTTTCTTTTTCTTATTTTTGATTTTAAATTAAAACAAAATTATAAATAATCATCACATCATATATGAACTTTTCATGTACAAAATCGAATAAAAACTCTATCATTACATCATAATCATCACATTATATTGAATCAAAATAAGATAATTAAATCTTGAATGTTTGGTTGTTAAAATAATGTTAAAGATATATAATTTGTTTTTTGTTTTTTGACTTTATAGAATTTATGAAAAGAATTATTAAAATAAAATTATTAGAATAGGATAATTATAGACAATTTTGAGGAGTTATAATAAAATAGAATTATAAATTTCAATTTAAAAAAAGATAAGAAAATATTTTTTCATTAATAAAATTATAAAAAAAAGTGATTAGAATAAAATAAGCATTATAAAATTTTGAAAATTATAATAAAAGAGACTTTTAAATTTCAATTTAAAAAGATAATTTTTTGAATTAATAATTTTATTTTTTACTAAATTGTGAAAATATTATTTTATTTGACTTCATATAATTTATGGAAAAAATAATTAGAATAAAACAATTATTAAACAATTTTGAAGAGTTATACAATCTAAGTAAATCTAATGGTTAAGAACATGTATTTTTTCCTAAAAAATCACATGTTCAAATCCTCAAAAGCTAAGATAATTCATTTTTAATAATTAAATATTATTTTCATATTTAAATCTAATTAAATAATAAAATTATCTCCTATACATTAAAAGAAAGGTGAGTACAAACTCTTTACATTAATATAATATAACTATTTAAAAAAAATTATATATATTTTTAAATACTCATTAAAATGTAAAAATATTAATTACATTTTAAAAAAAAATTAAATACAAATTCTGAATTTAAATTATTTGAGAAGAATTCATAGTGAATAATAAAAAAAAAAAATGTAAAATAATATTTTTTATCCACAAAATTTACCAAATATTTTTGAAAATAATGATGAAAAAGTATTATTATTAAGGTTTTCCCAAAGTGAAATATGTTATGATTTTGGTCATAGTTATACTTTTGAAGTATAGATAAGAGGAGAGTAAGCAAAGAGCATTATGTGAAGGGATAAGACAAAGAGAAGCGCAAGGCAAGATGGGTCCCGAATAAACAATGGTCTTCCCATTTAAAAAAGTATTAAGCCAAGTGACTATTCGGTAGGGAAAGCCATGTCAGGGATTTGTATGAATGCATGCCGACATTGATGAAAGGCGAGAAAATAATGAAAATATTTGTAAAGTTGTTCTCCTTTTTGCATCGTTAATTCTCGGCTCTCTACGCCTGGCCTAACCAGCATCACCATCCAGAAAAATTAATTTCCTTTTATCTTTGGAAATTGCGCCAAGCATTTGACCTGCAAAAAGAAAGGACGCTTTTTACTTTCGGCCTAACCAGCATCACCATCCAGAAAAATTAATTTCCTTTTATCTTTGGAAATTGCGCCAAGCATTTGACCTGCAAAAAGAAAGGACGCTTTTTACTTTCACGCCCCAAAAAGATTAAATTCGTGTTTATGGTAAAAAGGCCACGGTGAATTGCTCCCGTTTCCCGAGGAGAGTGGGAAACGACCGCATAAAGCGCTGACTAACGGGCATTGTGCAAAAAGAGGAAAACAATAATACATATAAAACCCTAACCTGTAACCATCAGGCCTGAGAGGCAGCGAGGGTTTGGGACATGAAACTTGGGTTAATTTGGCTGCCTGAATTCTTCAATTATTTACAGAGACAACGCGAGTCAACGGAAAAGGAATCATGTGAAGGGATAAAGATAACGCCCACATACATGTGACTAAAAGGAATCATGTGAAGGGATAAAGATAACGCCCACATACATGTGACTATCACTCAGTCATTTCATTAATAATTACTCTTAGAAGCCATAGAGCAAGATTTCAGCGAAAATTCTTCCAGATAAAAATCCCATCATGGTATATTCGATATGTGAAGGATTGGATCGTCTATGCTGGTAGGGTTTTAGGGCAGCTGTGGGTAATGTTATTTTCACTGGCGTCTGGCAGTACTTCTCCTCGGTCACCATGGTCTGGCTCTGTGTGTCCTGTAAATTCACACAATATGAAGTCATTTTAGTTATATATATGTAAACTGTTTCTGACTCTGATTTTTCTTCTTCCATTCTATTCCAATCTGTATCCTTTAATGGCAGCTGGAGGCCATGGCCTTGGTCTCTGCGTTTTTTCCATGTAGTGCTTTCTGTACTATCCACCACTAGTCTGTATAGGTATATATATATATATATATATATCCAGACTATATCTAGTAGTGTAGTGTCCCCACGGTTGAAACCAACCAAACCTTCTTGGAGGCCATTAATTAGTTGTTGGCTGGGTGGAGTTTTTCGTACTGAACAAAGGAATCATGCTGCAAGAAGAAATTATCAACGATATCAGTGGCCCGAGCGGAGTCATCACTAGATGTGGTGGTGATCTAGATTTGTCGCTGCAGATAAGACCCCCAAATAGCAAGCCGTCAGCAACCTCAAGTGGTGGCGCAGAAGGGCGTGATCTTATTGGGTTGGACTTGTGGAGGAGAAGAAATACAGTTAAGTCTAACAGTACGAGCCTCACAGAGAGCTCTGTTATAACCAACTTAAGCAGTGGAAGCGATAGAAGTCAAGAGGATGCAACATCCCTGAATTTCTGCTTCCCAAATCCCGGTGGTTTAATTGACTATAATCAACTGGAAAGCGAGAGTAGACCGACTGGGCTTGAGGATGAAGCTCGAGGGCTAGGGTTCGATCATACGACCTCAGCAAGGCATTCTTTAAGCCTGGTTCATGGGATTGGACCTATTTGGATTAATAATCCATTAAAGACGGAGAACAGTGGCGTGGTCTTAGTGGATAAATCGCTGGGTTTTCCAGGTTTTAGAGAGGATTCTGAACCCAGAATAGGGGACTTGGCCTGTAGATATATCGAAAGATTAGGTCGAGGTATAGAAAATCAGCATCGAGAAGCTCTGAGTAGATTGCTGGAGGCGGATCAGAATATTAATAGAAATTCAGAGATAGTTTCTTCAGAGAACTGTGGCTTGATCCCTAGTTCAGCTGTGGCACCATCTCCGGCGGAGCCAAATGCATTTAGATCGAGATTTATGTCCAAAATACCTAGCAAAAGAAGCATGCGAGCCCCGCGAATGCGTTGGACTAGTACTCTCCATGCCCATTTTGTCCATGCAGTTGAGCTCCTTGGAGGCCATGAAAGTACGCCATGTATAGTTTTGTTTTACTTTCTCTGGAATGAAACATTGTCTCAGCTTCTTTAATAATCAGTAGAGCTTCTACATCATGATTGAAAGGCGCTGTAATTAGAATGTAGGCATCAGCTCTTTTTCATTCACCTTTGACACTGAATCTCTTATTTTTTCAGGGGCAACTCCCAAGTCAGTTTTGGAGCTTATGAATGTAAAGGACCTCACTCTTGCCCATGTAAAGAGCCACTTACAGGTATCCTCCATCTCTTCTTTCCCACTTTAATTCTTAACCTAGCATAAAAAGACTATCAAACTTGTGATTCCAGATGCATTAGTTCTAGGGCTTCAAGAATCTGAAATGTAGAAACGGGAAGTGCAAACTGATTGCATAATTGGACATGGGTATTAATCCTGATCGTCACAAACTGTGCTCACCTAACCCTAACAGCGACCTCCATTATCAATCATCGAACTCAATAAGCTTATTTTAGTGTATGGAGGAGCTTATCTCTGTAATTATCTTTTTAGACTATGCTTCGTTGAAGATTCCAAGACCGATTCCCGTGATCGATTCAGAAAGAGTACGAACACAGCGAAGAAATAGGAGATTATATAAAGGACCTCTGCGAAATGACAAACTTTCGCACATAACCTGCACAAACCCCAGTACAGGGACTAATGTCTGTGTTAATTATTAACATACGATTTGTCTTTAGCTGAGCAAAATACTATTCAGAGAAGAAAAATGCAGTTCCTGACTATTGGCAACAGGCACTCCTCCATTTTTTTAAGCTGTAGAATAGTCCTGATCTACAGTATAATAAACATATGCTTTGACCCTTTCACAGAACGAGGAGATTCGATTTGATTTTCTACGTATTGATAGCTGATCGTCTGTTTTTCAATCATTTTATAGAAGTAAAAAATAACCTTTATGATGGAAGGTACTCTTGCAGAAAGTGAAGATAAAAAAAGTTATTAATTATCAGTACTGATATCGGCTACTGCACTCTTTCTTTCTCTGGATGCAGATGTATCGAACACTGAAGACTACTGATAAGCCTGCAGGTGATATCTGCTTCCTCTTCTATTTTATTTGCATTCTAATGGGGCCGTATGCTGTATTACAGACTGATTTTCTTCCATCGCTAGTATTAATNTTCTAATGGGGCCGTATGCTGTATTACAGACTGATTTTCTTCCATCGCTAGTATTAATACGTCTGGTTCTTATGATCATGTAATGGCAGGGCCTTGTGATGTATTCGAAGTTTCATCGATGCAAAAGTCGGAAGATTTCATGGCCACTTACAGGGTTTCTTCAAAACAATATAACAAATCATTAAGCTGCAATGGGGAGATGGACCTCGGCCCTATTCAAGTTACTGCGCGCCAATCTGCGTCCCCATTCAATGAAAACCAACAGAAACATCAGCAAAATTACTATCAGAATTTACAGAACAATATTTCTTCAAGGTAAGTGCTCTCTACATTTCATTTTATATATATATATATATATCCTTTTACCTCTATATGGGTTGGATCTCTGGGGTCTTTTGAAGAACGATTTAAGCAATGAATTTGTTAATACCCTTATACCCATGAATGCCATCCTGCCAATCGTCTGAGAATGCCTGGAGCTATAACATTTCGCTGAACATAAACTAAGTTTATTAGTTTATTGTGACTATTGGCGTTATAGATAACTCGTTTCAAAACTAAACAATGGATAACTCGTTTCAAAATTAAGTAACAATTAAGTAATTTTATGTAGGATTTCTGTACAATTTTTTTTTTTTTTAAGTTTTATTAATTCTTAAAATGATAGTATAAATTATTGGGGAATATTTTTAATAATATTTAAATTTTTTATATAATTTATAGAAAATTTTGATAAGTATATATAAAGTTAGTCTGGTTTAGTTTGGGTGAGTGGAAGAAATGATTGCTATCTTTTTAATTCAGGTTTAGTTCTGACAAGTATTAAGTATTCTGACAAGTGATAGGTTGAGCTCTTAAAAAATATATTATCCTAACAACTTTGCTCTTTATGGTTAACTAACCTTATATCCTAAAAATTTTAAGATTTATCCTAAATACCATCCTCCTCTAAATAAAACACAATACTTTGTAACTTTTTTTTTATATATATAGTAAATCCAAAAATAAAATTTAATTTTTAAAATTTCCAACTATACTATATCATTCTAAATCAAATAATATATTAACTTGTATTAATACAAATATACCCTATGTTTATACTTAAATGTAGACTAACTTATTTTTTCAAAATATATAGTGTAATATCCTGCTGGGGATTCCCATCTTCCTGTACGAGCACTAAAACATTGAAAATTAAATTTTGATCAGTTGGGAAGGCTCTCGCTAATAAATCTTTGCCCCGCCCCTGAGTAAACTTGCAAAGATTTTGGCCAAAATACTCCATTGGACTCACCTACTTATGCATTACACTAATAATTATTAAATATTACAAGTAATTACTATATGTAAACACTTCATTCCTGTACTTCATTGACAGCTGCTTGTTTGGTGGTCAAACTGAATCAGCTCTACCCTATTTAAACAACTTTTCAGTTTACACTTTGATCATACTTACATATCTCAATTCACAATATAAAATGTATTTATCTCAAGGATTTACAAATTGCATACTTAATATTTGGCTGTTTAATTTATATATTTTATTATTATTATTTATTAACTAACGGTCTGTTTAATTTATATATTTTATTATTATTATTTATTAACTAACGGTTGAATGTTAATAATTTTATTAAATATTATCTAATGTATACAAAATATTATAATAAAATTAATATGCAAAAATATATTTATAATAAAATTAATATGCAAAAATATGTTTTTAATAATAAATTTGTTTATATTAAATTAATATAAAATTATTTTAATATTTAACTTATTAAATTTTGTGGAGAATTTTTTTAAAATATATATATATATATATTTTTAAAATTAAAAAAAAATTATATTCAAAATATTTAATGATTTTTCACTTTGATAATCAAAATTAATTATTCTAATTTATTTTTTATTAATATTATTTTTGAAATACATATACCTTAATTTACAAACAAATGTTACAAATCCTTATAATGTGATTTTAAATACAATACATACTTTTTGAATAATTATATAAAAATAAAACTACATACTTAAATATAAAATAAAATAAATTATATTTCATCCTTTCTTTATTATCATGTTTGATGACTTGTCTTTTTCTGAATAACTATATAAAAATAAAGCTACAAACTTAAACATAAAATAAATTAAATTATATTTCATCCTTTCTTTATTATCATGTTTCATGACTTTTTTTTTTCTCACTGTTGTTCTTTTTTAACTATCTCTTCATAAACCATATAATTCTTTTTAACTTATAATTATTATATTATGAAAAATATGAATACTAATGTACAGTACAAACCTACTAAATGGCTATAATTATATGAGTTAATTATAGCCAATTATATGAGTTAATTTAATTTACAATTTAATTTATAATTTAATTGTAAATTAAATTATATTTCATCCTTTCTTTATTATCATGTTTTATATGACTCTTTTTTTTTTCTCACTGTTGTTACTTTTTTAACTATCTCTTCATAAACCATATAATTCTTTTTAACTTATAATTATTATATTATGAAAAATATGAATACTATTGTACAGTACAAACCTACTAAATGGCTATAATTATATGATAATTATATGAGTTAATGACAAATATCAATGACCCAGATAGACTATCTTTTTGAGTATGACCATTCATTTAACATTTTGTTCAAATATGACTAAAAGGATAGGAGTCATGACCTCATTATATGGGATAGGCCAATATATTAGAAACTGGGATAGAATAATATCTTAAATTTCTATAATCTTATAGAAAAAATAATATAAGATTGCACAAGCTTTTTATAGGATCCTCACTATCACTGCAGGGAAGCTCCAACTTAAAATAGCATTTATTTAAGCTTCTATAGAGGTCAATTGTATTGAAGAAAGATATTTGTGTTTTTTCTCTAGTGCTGATATGACTTTACTCCAGGTCGAGAAATCTGTTCAAAGATTGGCAACTACCTTCAAGTGTGAATAGCTTATGTCAACCTCGAACTAGGAGCTCTATCGATCAAAATGAGGTGTGCACAGTCTTCTTTAACATTCAGAATTAAAATATAGAAGGAAAAATGTCTTTATTTTGAGTGGCTCCAGAAATATTAGGGGTATAGGTTGCAGGAACACAGCCTCTCAGCATTTTGAACGATACAGTAATTGCATTATTTTATATACAGATTATGAAATGGGTTTATGTGTGATATTAGAAATAACGTTTTATAAATATCTTTCAAGTTTCCAATGCAGATGTGTTGAGCTGTGGCAAGTAAATGATATGAACAAGCTCAAAATATTGATGTTTATGGACACCTGATGCAATTGGTTGCAGGTAGAGCTGAGTGGATATCAAGGAAACCATCACTACATAGGGAGGATGGAGCAGAATAGCCTTCCACAGTTTCCCAACAGCACTTCAGCAATAAAGCCACAGTCGGTTTCTTCACAGCTGATAAATCCAAAGCTTGCCAGCTTTCCTGATCTGGACATCACTTTAGGAAGACCAGGTTGGAAATTAGAACATTCAGACTGCCCACAAGAGTTGCCTCTCCTTAAATGCTAAACGAGAGAAACCCATAAGTGGATGGTGTTATAAAGTAGAAACCACATGAAGGATTGCTAACCACGTCAAGAGAATGCACAGAATAGCCGATACAAAGATTAATGAAAGTTTAGGCTGTTGTTTGGAAGACTGAATGTCTGTGCTCCCTGAAGAGAGACAGAGCTACGTGAGGTTCAACTGGTTAACTATTATGCTGAAATTATTAATTGCAACGCTCACTTACATACATGGTTTGAAGATAGTCCTTTATTATCTCAAGTCACAGAAAGAAAGGACATTTCAGGTTCCAAAATCAAATGGTTTCAAAATCATTTGCAAAGCAATGATGGTATTTGTAGTATGGAGGTTTTGATATGAACTCTGTATGAACTAGGCTGGCAGCACGTTTTTCTAAAGATGGCAAGCGGCTAGCTTATCGTCTATCAAACATTTGTGACACAATCGTGTATTTGTCAATGAACCCAAATTTTTCTTTGTGAAGTCTTGTTCAATGGAAGATTCAGCCTGGTATGGAATACAAATATAAAATGCGTGAGCGGACAGGATCCCAGAACGTAAGCTTCAAGCATGCATTATGAACTTCAATGCTACTTTAAGTTCCGGAATACCTAATTCTGGTTTTAGCTTCAAGGATATAAGAGTCTATTAACTAAAATTGCCATAAATATATAGCCTGTTACAATCAATTGAACGAAGTGATGCCAATTTACAGGCTCTATTCTTTATCAAAGAAGAGTATTTAAAATCCATTGCTCTTTTCCACTCGTTAGAATGTTAGGTAAATCTTCTTAACAATTCCCTGGGTCTGCAACATTTACACAGGAACACATCTGCTAAAGGTAAGCTATTGCAAATATAATTTGAACATTTTAATCACATTTAATGAAGGTTTCCTGGTTTGTTAGTCCTTGTTACAAACTTACATTACTTCTATTTTAACTTGCAAATATTATATAACTTGGACACATACGATATCTTGCACACAAGGTGTTTCATTTTCATTCCTGTAAAACTGGTGCTTCCCCATAGCTCATGCATCTTCATGCTCTTCTTAAAACAAAAAACATCTTCTCGATCATCCATCATTTTCTCGTTATCACCGTAATGCATCAGACTGGGGAAAATGTTGGCAATAATCCACTGTCATACTGACATACCCTTCGCTTGTTTCAATGGAATATGACGAACTTTTCTAACGAGGACTTCATTTCCAGTAGAAAATTAACACAATTATTTACATCCACCAGTCTCGCTGTTATTTATAGACATAGCACCTAGCTGACATCTGTCAAAAAATTAGAGATTATAACAATCAAAAAACTGCCAAGAAGATGTTCTGATGTTCTATACAGGACACAAAATCTCCATTACAAACATCACAAAAATATTCCAATGTAAACCTAACCATCACTGAGAGAATATCCAAAAACAATGACTAACAACAAGCACAAAAACTGAGAAAACTTTCAAAATGAAGAGCTGATATAGGCGACCACTAATAGATGTTGATGATGCACCTTTGGCCCTCCAAATCACTAGACCATTAGATTGCTCATCCACTTCCTTGCTGTATTCATTAAAAATATGATAAAAGTTGGTAGTTATAAACCTTCTTCTCATCAAACTGATTTTTGTTTCCATCCTTCTAAGGAGAAAACTTATTATACACTTTCTGAATGAAAAACATGGTTTTCACATTCTTATGTTTTAGTTTAACACACTTTACATAGGAGACTCTGAAACCAGTGCTTTTTAAAATCGTCTATGCAATGCTTCACTCTTAATCAAGCCTTTCCCAAGGGCCGTTCCATCTAGTGACATTGTTAGAAGTCAAGTAAAGTGTCCCCAAAAACTGAAGGTACTTTGTGATAACAAACACTATATATTATGTTCATCTATCAAAGTAAAATGTTATTTCTCCAAAATGTAATAAAATAAATTATTCCTTCCAAATTCATTGGAGATCATTTTTATTATGAACATTTGTTTAAGTAAAATCTTACTTTAAAAAATACATGTTTAAGTAAAATCTTACTAAAACATACATGGAAAGTTTCAAGTATAAACTTTTAGGATTATATGTAATTTAAACAAGTCCAAAAACAAGAACATTATTAAGAAGTACTTTATTCATCAAAGTTTGAAATAAGCATCACCCAGTTATATGTAATTTAAACAAGTCCAAGAACATTATTAAGAAGCACTGTATTCATCAAAGTTTGAAGTAAGCATCACTCTTAATAAGCAACAAAAATTCAAATTGTTCTTCTTATGGTTCAACAAAATAGTTGCTACTTATTCTTCTAGCAACAATGTATAATATTGAAATATAAGATCTTGAACAATGTTTAATGTGATTGTGGAAATCGTCACTTATCACAAACAACTCTATCACCTTATTAAATGACTCTTCATTTTTGTTCAGTCTTTGTTATTCCCTTTGTTCTAAAGTCATATGTTGTAGTGGATCCTTTCTTTGTAATCTATGTCATTTGCACTCTCATCTTTGTTATTTTTTCATTTGTTCATGTGATTGATTTTGTCCATGTGCTTTTCATCTATATCATTCACAATTTCATATTATTTGTTCTTTCATTTGTATATGCATTTGATATTGTAGATGTCCCTTTTTTGTTTGTGACCTTGTCTCCTCTATTATTCCATTTCATCCTTAGTCATCTATTGTGATTGTTTCTATGTACAATTCCTAACCCATTCTCATGTTACTCTTATTTATTCTTCAATAATAACATTATTGATATTCTCATTATGCAAATACATGATTTTGTTTAATATCTAACTATAGATGTATACCCTGTAACACTTTTGTAGTCTAAGGGAAAGTACGAGAAGCTACTAGTAGATCCTTACATAGAGAAATACACATTATAGCATCATATGTAGAAACACATAGAGACACAAGTAGTGGGAGAACCATCAATGCAGTTTAGTAGATAGCCAAAAAAGTCTCCCTCTTTACATTACATAGCCATACATATATATATGAATGATAGAAAGTTACTAGTCGGTTACATTTATTAACTTCTTGGTTGGTCGACTCTAACTATCTATTCAATCGACTTCCCTAACTGACTTCTGCAGTTGACTTGACTAGTCAACTGGCAGGTCTAGTCAGCAAAGCTGACTAGCCCCTACAACATCTCCCACTCCCTCACTTCCTTGATTGTCTTGAGAAAGGGGTGAGTGTGGCTATTACATTGAAAATTTTGACAAACTCTATTGACACCTCCAAAGAGGTTTTCACCAGTCGGTTATATCATAGTTTGAAAATATTACAATATGAGAATGAGAAAAAAGTGATAGAAGGAGAAGAGAATGTTGATGTCAAGACTTGTTGGAATTAGTTTTCTTGCATGTCCCCTACTCATTAATTGATTTTCGTCTAGGTGCATAGTTTGTTCATGCGTTTCTTCAGGAATCTTCCACTCATGCATTTTGACATTTGGCACTAGAGCTGTCGTTTTAACACATGCAATTCCTCTGATCCTTCGATGATTACCTATAGAGTTCTTGATTGATGGCTAGTGGTCGGATTGTTTGACTCAGATGACATGGGATTGAAAAACTAGAATTTCTATCGAAAATTCGATGTAGCCTCCAATTGTTTTGCAAGCTGATTTAGCAAGCCTCCAAATGTTGTCTGATAAATAGCTGGAGCTATTTGTTGCAAATGGTGTGAGAACATCATTCTTCAATGGAATATTGTGCCTCTATTCCCACTGATTTTAGTTTCCCCAGGAAATCTAGCTTGCCGGTCAAGGGGGATGTAATGATCCCAAGCCATTATGCAAGGATCATCACTGTTTTGGT
>CBVK0100084414.1:0-10408 GCA_900067695.1 Picea abies
CAGAGATTCTTTTGGTAGAAATCTTTGAGCCTTTAGGTGTTGCCCCGGTAGGACCAATATCTTCTTTCTCCGAAGGAGTGCAATGCAAGTCACTTGCCCTTCGAGAAGGGACAACCTACAGCAGGCATGCCAAGTATCCATTGTCAGTATCAATAATCCTCAAACGAAAACATTAGGGAAGAAAAATATTAAAATAATAACAAGAAATCGTTATAATTTATAAACGAATGAAGACGATTTTATAAACGAATGAACACTTCAAATCATTTGCACATAAAATACAGGAGGGTAAGAGTCAATTCTCCAGATTATGGCATTTTGACGAAGATTAAATCATTCTGATAAGTAACATATTTAGAAGCTTGCAATATTTCAACATAGCTGATTACTGCAGGGAGAGAAGCAACAAGATGCAACCAAACATTATCCACCATGCTTATCAGATGCCAATCTTCAAGTACCATGTAGACTCCTGCCAAGAAATGGGTGGAACCATTCAAACATTTATCTATTCATGGTTACAACCTGCCCATGCATGATTCTGCCATTTTTTGCCCATATTTAGGTAGTGATCACTAAGAAGAGTAGGCTTGGTGAATAATGTTTGTCCATGACTATTAAATGCCAAAAAAATTATCCTCCATGCAGATCCTAAAAAATTGTTAGGACCACAGGGTATGAACCATAGGGTATGTTGGAATTGTGGGTATGTTGGAATTGTGAGCGAGTGACAATCTTTCAACGCGATGGTGCA
Source organism: Picea abies (assembly GCA_900067695.1). Classification (NCBI taxonomy): domain Eukaryota; kingdom Viridiplantae; phylum Streptophyta; class Pinopsida; order Pinales; family Pinaceae; genus Picea; species Picea abies. The sequence goes on from CBVK0100084414.1 coordinate 755, forward strand.
TGATTTCATTTCCAATCTGACTGTGCGTGCATGGTTTCAAATATAAAACCATGCACGGCCAGGTTGAACTGTCACTAAGTCATAACTTCAACCAACCCAATGGTTCCTTTCAAAGACAGGAATCATTAAAAGTCTGCATGGTGGAAAATGTGTACCCATGTCTATAGGGTGCATTGACTCTGGCGTTAGCACATTTCTATCTAAACCCAGGTCAGGGCATGTTGTAATCGTGAACGGGCGACAATTTCAACCCGGTGGTGCATGATTTCAGTTCCAACCTGACTGTGCATGCATGGTTTCAATATGAAACCATGCACGGCCAGGTTGGAACTGTCACTCAGTCATAGCTTCACCCAACCCAGTGAATGGTTCCTTCCAAAGACAACAATCATTAAAAGTCTGCATGGTGGAAAATTTGTACCCGTGTCTATTGGGTGCATTAAGTCTGGCATTAGCACATTTCTATCTAAACCCAGGTCTAATGCTTGAGCCTCTTGAAACTCATGTGTATCAAGTTAATATACAACCTTGAGTTTCACAACATCATACCCCGTTTAAATGGGTATGTGCTAGTTTTACCATATTTCATAACATTGTGAAAAAACCATGATGCCACCAGAATGAACTAACCTGATTTTTAAGTTGACCTGTGATCCTGGAAGAGATCCTTCCTTTCTGCTCTTTTGAAGCTGTGGCTTGGTCTTCCAAGCTGATGTGCAGGGACTTACCAGCCGCAAGAGGAGAATCTGGTTTTGGGTTCGGCGTACCGCCAACAGATTTCTTCTTTTTAGGCGACACCCTACCAGTACTGGAAGCCGGAGCCTTTGACAATTTTTCTTTAGGGGATTCCTGTGGAGTACTTGACGAGGTAATTAAAATTTGAGATGCTTTCTTTGTATTAGGAGAACCTTGTCTTTGCCTGTACCTCGAGGGGACAGACACTGGATCCTCTTTGATAACTATCTTCCTTTCTTCTTGGACCGTCGATGAAGCCAGAGGAGCACGAGAATTAACACGGCTCGCAGGGGACGGTGCTCGGGTTGCTGCAGGCTTCACTGGTTTTGTGGCAGATGCTGACTGGGTGCTCGGGTTGCTGCAGGCTTCACTGGTTTTGTGGCAGATGCTGACTGCTTGTCATCGGATTTGTCACTGTTATCTGCCGGCAAATTTTCCGTCGCCACGGAAGCAGCTCGCACATGCTTAACTGAATGCCTTTCTGATGGACTCGTAACCTTTGACGGGAAATCAAATCCGTTCGACGGAGGTCTGTCGGAAATTTTATGGCTGCTCGCTGCGATATGTTCAAAAGCAATGGCAGCCTTGGAGTCCTTACTTTTATCCATGAGATCTTCGGGCTTCCCAATGCAGGGATGCCTTCCGGGAACGGGCTTTACCCCGACAACTCTCGGCACCGGGGACCCCGGTTCCAGCTTTTCGACGTAGATGAACTGACCTAATTGCAATTTATCCGCCAAGATAAGCTCGTTATCGTCGTCATTTAACGAAACATAAGTGGAATGCGAAGAGTCGGAGACCTTTATGTAAAATCCTTTGTTTGGCCAAAGCTCGCTCCCTGCGAGGGCCGGTACAATGCTGATAACCTGCAGCAACACGGAACGGTACTCTCCACCCACCCTCACATCAGAATTCATGTGCTGTAAGAGTTTCAGCAGTATGCCCGGAGTCAGCGACGCCATGTCGAAACAGAAATGTCTCTGTCAATCAGGTATCACAGAAAAAATATTTATTTCTTCTCTTCAAATCTTTCCCAAGCCATTTTAACGCGGTTTCCCGAGCCGTCTTATTAGGCCGTTTCATGTCAGACGCTGGCTGTTTTGGTATTTACTCCAGCAACATACGGAAACTTCGAGCCGTCGCAAGACTTGGAACAGAAGCAAAAGAATCAATAATATCCTCATTGCTGCGGTCCTGCGTCCTCCGAAAGCATGAATTTGCATGCAGTCCCGGAAATATTTCTCTGCAACGATGCAGGAAGCATTAAGAAAAAACCGTTCGGTGGACCTGCTCATTTGATCATGTCGTCTTGTCTAAATCAAAATGGAGCGAAAACGCCTCCAATCATTCAGCGCAACCAGCACTTCAATCTACAAGGATTAGAACAAACAAAATCCTTATAAGTTAGTACAATAATGAGCTTCCCTTTAAACAACTCCAACCTATTTAAGCAAGTTTGATTGAAATTTACACAATCTACCGGCCTTCTCACAGCCAAATAGTTATAAAGGCTGAAATTTATACAATCTGCTTCGCTTTTAAAAGCTAAATAGTAATATTGAACACTGGACATTTACACAATGTGCTTCCTTTTAAAGAGTTAATTAAGATTGAAATGTATACAATCTGCTTCCCTTCTAACATCTAAACAGTCATACTAAAGACTGAAACTTACAGAATCATTTTCTGTTTAACAACTAAATAAATAACTGTAATAAAGATTGAAATTTACATAATCTGCTTCCCTCTTTAGTATATGCTTCCCTTCTAACAGCTAAATAGTACTACAAAAGACTGAAATTTACACAATCTGCTTCCGTTTAAACAACTAAAAATCTATATTAAAGGTTGAAATCTCTAGACAATCTGCTTCTCTTTTAACAACTAAATAACTAATAATAAATGTTGAAATTTACACAATATGTTTCCCTTCCAAGAGCTAAATAGTTCTTTTAAAAAACATGAATTTACACAATCTGCTTCCTTTTAAATAACTAAATAGCCATATTAAAGATTGAATCACACAATAACAGCTCAATAGTTATAACTTCAATCTGTTTCACTTCTAACAACTAAATAGCTGTACTGAAGATTTAAATTTACACAATCTGCTTGCTAAATAGATACACTAAACACAGAAATTTACACAATCTCCTCCCTTCTAACAACTTAAAAAAAAACTTCTAGTATATAGTTACTTTTTGTGCTTCAAAATTTCAGAAACTTCAAGTTAGATCACAGTTAAAACAATTTAAAAAAAAAAATCCAAATCTCCGCCGTTACCTCATTCTGATAAAAATATTTGGAAAAAAATGTCGTCAATAGCGCCATGGCGATGAAGCCGCTTCCTACGGAATGCAAATGCGATGCTATCCTGGCAAGCGAGCGCGACGAGGCGGCTTCCGCCACTCCACAAAAGCAGAAAAAACGTCATACTATTTTCAGAAATGGCCATTCGACAGGAAATTTTCGCTCACAAGTTCCGCCGGCGCCCGAAAACGCTACGGCCGAGCCGTTTTTTGCAAAAGAATGACATCCGACGAGGTAAACAATGAGAACTGTTGCAAGAAAAATAGATGAACCTCCGATTTAGGCGGCCATTTTTTTTTTAATTTTGCCCTTCGCAAACGTAAACAGGATATAACGTCGTGAAGGTTACCAGAAGGCGACGGCAGGCTGCTGACGGCAAAGTGAAGTCGAATTCTTCTGCTGCGAACGTTGAAATCTCGTCGTCCATGGCCTCCTGTGCGGGGCACGCATGAATGCATGAGACCCTCCAACTCCAAGCAAAGCTACAGCCAATCTGCAAATCTCGGCCGGGCCCTCTCGTCCCCAACGGTTAGAGACCACGGCGCCGAACTTAACCAAACCCTAACCCAGGGTGCTGCTGCCCACAGGGAATCCGATCTCCCGCCACTGCCGAGAGTAGACTTCGGAATAACACAACGTGAATTTGTCGTTTTCACAAACCGCCGGCGAGGAGGAAGGAAGTTGGAATTTGGGAGTTGGGCATTCCCTGTTATCGGTTGGCACGTTAGCAGGTGGGAGTCCAAGTCAGTGGCGTGCAGCCGATATAAGAGGTAAGAAAGCTTTCAGTGGGCTGCGATTGGAGGGACGTCGCTGCTGGGGCCCGCAGTATATATGGCACTGTAGTTAATATTTGTACGAATGCGGTCACATGTGGGAAGCGGAGCTCAGTACGAATTCAATGCGCCGCAAAGGTCCACCCTGTTGTGTCTACTGGTCCAAGCAGGGTCTATTATAAGATAAGGTGTGGCGTGCAGAGGGGAGGAAGAATCCACATTGGCATCTGCCAAGGAGGACAATTATATTTTATGTTCATGCCTATCATTAGGTACCTCTCCTTTGATAGACTAGACTAGAATAGAGTGTAATAATTGTGTAAGGTCATATATGACTTTTTAGTCCTTGCTAAGTGCCATGTACTCCTTGGTGTTTCATCATGACTTTGTTGTGTGATTTTCTTGGTGTTTCATCAAAGCTTAAAATGGCCAAGGGGATGGAGATGGAGATGGAGATGGAGATGGAGATGGAAATCAATGAATGTATAGGTAGTAAACTTAGTACAAAGTAAGGGAGTAGGTTAACTTGGGAGTAATCTTCCTTTTGGAGTTTGGTTTTTCAGGTAAAAAAATGGGCTCGGTCAAATTTTTAGGGGTAGTTTGAGTTTCGCATGGATAAAAGTTTCATGCATTTCAAAACCTTACCTTAGAGGTTTTGCCCCATTTTAAACCAACCCAAATGCTCAAAAAATTGATCAGAGTTTTGGATTGGCCGGAAATTTAAAAGCGGGCCGCCGAAAAATTTGTCGAAAAAGTAACTTGGGAGGGAAGATTGTTCCCAAGTTAGCCCACTCCCAAAGTAAGGAGTTTGTGTTGGTATCATGTAATCTTGTAGCAAATTTTGTTTTGATTGTCGGAATTGAGTATTACAAAAGTTAAAGTTCTAATTAATCTAGAACTCTAATCAAATTTATGATGTCTTAGGTCGATTCGGAATAGGAAAAAACATCTAGGAACCTCATTCCACCATGCACAATGTTTGGATCACGATGGAACTTTGATCATCCTTGAAATTTTTACCAAACTCATATCAAATTTATGGTTAGAATTTTTATACAAGATTAGCTTACTCTAGCTTATGTTAACTTTGGCAGGAAGGTGGACTACAAAGTGGTAATTAAAGTAGGGGCTCATTGTCAAACAACTGAGCTCATCTGCAGTCATCATTGACAACATCAAAATTGTATTGTGTGGAGTTATTAAGTTTGCAATGGTTCTTATGCTTATTGGGTGGCCTTCACATCGTGGGAAACATAAGGTGTTTTTGGTCTCATCCTTTGTCTTCTTGGCGACTTCAAAATTGTTTTGTGAATGGTTATAAAGTTTACAATGGTTCTTAAAGTTATTAGGGGACATCCACATCAGAGGGAAAATAAGGTGTTCATTACACCAAGAGGCACAATCTACAATGCAAGTGAGAGAGATGTGTGAAATGAGTAATGTTGACATCAACATATACCGACTTTTTTTATATGGAAAAAAATATAATATGTATACCTTATGATTAATTAATAATAATGTAAGAGTACATTGGTGAAATATAAAGAAATAAAACCAAGCCAAGATCTATTTTAATCATTGATTTGTCAAGTTTCAAGAAAGATCTACCATTGAGGTGTAGATCAGTTGGTTTGTGTGGGGTTTAGTCCCCATCAGGTCACTGGTTCAAATCTCATGGGGAGGGGTTGAGGGTGGGAGCCATTTGTGGGGGAATAAAACTGTCACATGGAGCGTCCAGGCTCGACCAAGTCTCGTACAATCCTGGTGACAGAATCCCACTCGTGGGCAGATCATTCTTCCATCCAACATTGGGGCTGGCCCCAGCCTAAGCTCAGCCTAGCTTGAAAAAACTAAAAAAAAAAATCTAGTTATGCTATCTGATTACATACACAATCACAATCGATACATATAAGATAAGATAATTTTATTAATCTGCAACAAATGACCACAATAGCAGGTCAATGGGATGGCTATTGCATTACTAGCTCCATGGATCTGCTATCTAAATAGGACTCTGTAAAAAGTGCCACAAAAGCATTGTCATAAGTCTTGTCTTGATTTTAAGAAAAGATTATCCATTCTTTTGAAGTTCGCAATATGTGTCCGCCGCCATCATTTGATTTCTTTTTCCAATAACTCTTTCCTGTACAGGATAGCCCCTGACCAGAGAGGAAAAATGCATACTGCTGGAAACAAGAGATTGTGCATGTTGCTTGGGTAATTAAATGCTGACCCCACCAAAGCTTATACTATTAACAAAGGCTGTTCAAGACAAGGATGGAATATCTAGTTGAATAAACTCTTCATGATTCAAGGAGAAAAGGCAATTCTAGCATTCGACATTAGTTTCTTTCACCACTGATGCTAAATGGTCTCTTGGAAACTGAGGAGAATTAAAGCTACAGGGATGGATTTGATGGCTAAAAGCCCCAAAACAACAAGACTTATATATTTTCTAAATAGAAGCAAGTTTTAAAATGGTAACAGATGATCTTGGAGCTTAACAAAGATGGTTAAAACCACCATAGAGAAGCAGTTGAATCTCTATTATCAAAAGAACATGATCAAGACATTAGAAAACTTTCTATTGACAATTTGTGAAACAATATCTGAAACAATAAAGGCTCAAACTTTCTACAACTCAATCAAAAACAATCCCAGCAAATACATAAACATCAGCGTTAGTGCCGCAATACAGTTAGGACCAACTTTCACAGTTGGCAAACAAAAGATAATCATAGGTCCATCAACCAAAGACAGTAGAAGCCAAAATTCTTGGTGGCCTATGAATGAACCTATAGAGGATCTGAAATAAGTCCAATGTCTGCCAAATCCCGCACCCTATGATCCACAGTGCATCTGATTACATACATATTCATCATTGATACATATAAAAGACAATTTTGTTAATGTCCAAAGAATGACCAAATAGTAGGTCAATGGGACTTAAAAGTACAACCAGTGCAAATACATAGTGGGAGTGCAAATAACAACTCCTATCACTAATCTTCAACAAGCAGCAAAGAAAATAGCTAAACAAAAGTAACTAGAAATAGTAAATATAAAAAACACATGATGAACTTAATATGTTGACATCAAAACAAAATAAAAGAGACTACCTGTTACCAGCTAAGAAAGGAAAACTAGGGAGCTTCTCAAGGCATGTGAGTGCTAGACACAAAATGAGGTAAGGAAGAAGAAGAGAAGATCCCAGCAAGAGTCCTCAATCCCAATGAAAGGGTCAATGCAAAACCTGGACTGAGGGGACTATGATGTGTGGTGATGTGATCCTAGGCGGAAAACAACAATCTGCCACAACTCTCCTAACACTTGGGGCCACCAAGAAGAATCTGGTGATTCAGCTCCGAGTACTTGAGACAGTGGAGGGGTGGACAACAAAACTTTGCTGTGAGCCCCCTCAAGACCTTGGAGGGAACCAGTTTGCTAGCTGCAACTGTAGAAGAAGTGTGGGGTCTCACCAGTCCAAGCGCTGATGTTTCATGGCCCATGGGACTCTGCATGTCACTTACAGTCATCTACTATTGAGATCGGGGTGAATAAGGAAGAGATCGGCCTAACAGAGTTTGTCTTGGTCCCTATATCCTCTAACTCCTGCAACCTGGTAACTCCCTTAGGAAAAGAGCTAAAAACCTCTAACCCAGGTATCAAAAGAAAGTAGTGAGGGATCCTCCTAACTCTTTGTAAAGACAATGAAAGGTCCCCCTGATCTCAAAATATATTAAACAACAGATATAGCATTGAAGCTCTTCCATTAATAATGTACAACCAGCAAGGATGAAGAGATTGAGAAATCATGTATGCCTGAGTTGCAAGGCAAAATCATGTTCACTAGGTGACTACTGGAAGAGGAAATCTAATGATGTACAACCAGCAAGGATGAAGAGATTGAGAAATTATGTATGCCTGAGTTGCAAGGCAAAATCACGTTCCCTAGGTAACTACTGGAAGAGGAAATCTAAGAGAGAAGTTGACTATTGAAAGAGGAAATCTGATGTATGTACAAATATTTATACAAAATGTGCCAAGACTCTGTTACAGAAACAGTTGGCTTTCCATAAAAATCATGTTCTCTAGGTGATTATTGAAAGAGAACACCTAAGAGAGTCAGTGCAAATATTTACACAAATGTGGTAGGCCTTCAACAATAATCTTGGGCCATTGTTGGCTCAAACTTGGCATGCAAGCTCTGGATCTAGGTGCCCTCGACCTCTAGATGTAGGTGCACTGAGGTGGTCCATGCACAGTCGTCCATCTCTGCACTCAAATCACCAAAATCAACTGCCATTGTGTGACTTAAGTGAAATGCTTTTGCAAGGAAGGGCATATGGTAACTACAATTTCCATTTGAAAAGGATGGATAAAGGTGGCGACAGATGATTGGCATCTGTTCAAATCATGGAAGGGGAGGACAGATTGTTTCACTAGCAGGCCACTCTAAGTGGCTTCCAACACCACCATGAAAGGAGAGGTCGTATCAAGTGAGGTCAACCCTTTGTAATGGGCTCATGGTGCGTTGAAGGTTGAGTTGTAAGGTCTATTGTCACTGCCAGTAAAAAACTGCACGAAAAAGAGTTGAGGATTTGTAGATGAAAGAAGACAACACAGTGAAGGGTGTTCGCTTCGCTGTTTGGTGTTGCAATAGGTAAGGACGTCAGTTCAAGTTTTCTGTTTCTCAAATGTACATGGCCATGGGGGTTGTGTTTTGCCTAGTAAACCTTGGTGATAGTTTGGTGGGGATATGCTTTTGCTTGTAGATTCTCTTTTTGAGGATGTTTCACTCCCCTGTTTCTTGTTCTGGTGACTTAGCCTTAGCTATCACTTTTTCAGTCAGCCTATGGTGCTCCTTTGCATGATACCCTGTGGTTTTGTAAAGGGATAATGCTTGATTGTGAATCCATGTTTTTCCTAGCATGGACTAGGGATTTTTACAAGGGGAAGTTTTGTAGCAGTCCAATTCATAAGTTTCAAGCTCTAGCATCAGCTTTCCCATGACTCAGTGCCGTGACTGCAGCCCAATTTTATTGATATACTCCTATATCCGTCCATGTACCTTGCCGTTTAATAATAAAAATAAGATTCATGTTTCAAAAGGTGCAACAAAAAGAGAGACAAGCATACATATATGCGTAACTGTTATCGTAAGAAGTTTAATGGTGTGCCAAAATGAGGCTTTTGGGGTATGAAATCTGACTGACAATTCCTCATTTAATTACCTATGTGATCAACCTGTATTGTTTTGGGCTAGTCACAAAGATCCATTGGAACTGCAAAGTTCAAAAAAAAATGACAATTTCTGTCTAGCAACCTTATTGAGAAGAACTGAGTTTTCTAAGATCATTTGACATGGAAACATGAGTCCTGGAAAAACGATCCATACTGAATACTTTTATGACTCCATGGAAATTGAATCTGTGACTATTTTACTCCCAAAAATTAAAATGTACCACCAAAACCTATAAAGTGCAATATAGTATAAAACAACCCAACAAAAGAAGCCGAGCAAAATTTCCGGGAAATAATCAATTAATTTCCCCAAAGATAACCGGATCGATTTAACCCACAAATTTCAGAGGGAGTAAATAAAAAGTATGCATCCCATGGCAAAGAGTTAGTGTGCAGGACTACTCACTTTCAGTATCCAGCTCTACCACCTTCGTCTTGGCACCCAAGCTACTTAACAGCTGTTTGACCTGTGTACAATAGGGGCAGTATGTCTTGCTGCAGCAAGAACCAAAAAAAGAATACATATCACAATCCCTGCCAGAACGCCATTAAGTTAATGCACAATTAACTACAAAGAAAAGCGGAATTGGAG
>CBVK0100084507.1:0-11045 GCA_900067695.1 Picea abies
ATATATCTAGTGATTTCATTATCCCTGTGTTATAGAGCCCCAAGATCCACTGTTGTTGGGCACATGCCCATTTTGTGGAAAAGGCATGACGTGGAGGAAAGATAGTTGGCATAAAATCATGCGAGGCACACATGCAAGAAGAAAGGAAAGAAAGACAACTAGCATAAAAGCAGTGGAAGAAAGAACACATGCAGAGGAGAAAAGAGCACAAGATCAACATGAAAGAAGACCTAATTAGGTTAGGGTTTTTGTAAGAGAATGTAATGGCTGATGATCCAAGAATATATATAAATAGATACCTAGGAGGTCTAGGGGGGGTTTGGTGTCTTTGATGGTTGTTATGAGTTACTCACAGGAGATAGAGTAACAGGTATGTAACACAAATATGATCTGATACCTTTTTGTAAGATATTGAGCTATGGGAGGGAAGAGTGATTAGACCTTGAGGGTTACATCACAGGATGAGGATCTTGGTGTGATCTAGTCAACCTCGTAAAGGCCGAGGATTCTGTTTTGTGACAATATGAACAGAGTTGTAGTGCACGCAGTGCCATATATGATAGAACAATAATAAAAGAGCCTTAGAGCCAAATATTTGTGGACGTATCCCAGGAGGGGATGAACCACGGTAAATCATGTGTTGTGTGGAATGATTATGGTTTATATATTTGTTGTCAATGGTTAAATCTTAGATGAATGATTTGATGAAGTAGTTAGATCTCTTGAAATGGTTAAATCTTAGATGAATGATTTGATGAAGTAGTTAGATCTCTTGATTTACATCCATGCATAAGGAACAACAAAATAACTAAGATCGAGGAATTACAGGATATTTCTTTAATAACTAAATAGAACTCTTGTTGCACACTAACATATCCCCATTTAATCCTATACTGCAAGCACTTGAGCATTGCAGTCACCCATTAAGACTATCTCAGGTGAGATTGCGTAGTGCACTCTGTGTACTGCGTTGCCTTCTGGTTTACCAGGAGGGTCGATGGTTTTAGAGGATTTTTTCGAACCCTGGTAGACCTGAACTTGGGTCAATCATGTGAAAGGTATAGCTTAGACAAGAAACCAACAAATGGTTCCGTTGTTGGTTGGAACATCATAGGATTGAGTAGATGAGATATGTGGAATATTTGTTAAAATAATGTAATATCTGCGGAAGGCGAGTCAAAAAAATACCTAATCAGATGACAAGAAGGTGAGAATAATGCACCACTAGAAGGGGAGGTTGAGACCATGGAATAGCACAAAAGAAGAGATCAAAAGTTGGCTGAAGACAAAGGAGCTAGAGTTTTGGTAGAAAGATAACATAAACCATAGAGTAACACCACACAAATATCTTGAGAAGTATGTGTTTATTGATCTGCATGAAGTCTTTTTCTGTGATTTTCCACACTTACTACAGGGGTGGATATTGAGGTTGAAGAATAACCATGGAAAAAACCAAATCTGACAGTTAAAGTGGACCTCAATCCAGATCGTGAAGTTACAGCAGGTGAATAACAAATTCACCCATGCAGTAGATTTTTGGCTCGACAGTATTGTAGCAGGTTTTATAACATAATTTGCAGTAGATACCGTGAAGTCATACATTGAAACAGAGAAAGAGTTTCTAAGTAGGCCTCGAGGAAGGTATATTCGATCGCTATATATTTCTATTAATATATTACTCTATAACAAAGGTGTAATGACAATGGAATCAGACAGCTAAACTTCCAAAGGTGTAATGACAATGGAATCAGACAGCTAAACTTCCCTGCGTGCATGGGGGAATGGGGGAAGCATTGACAAGAAAAGGAGAAATGGAAGGAGAAGTGGATAAAGGAAAGAAGGATGAAGCTTTGGACCCAATAATGATGGATGATGACTAGATCAAGCGGATTATGGAGATAGCTGGAAAAACGCACAGTGGAGTGCCCTACCAATACAAGGTGAACACCAAGAAGAGAGCCATAACCGTGAGGGAAGGCTTCACAAGTGATGAAGAGGAGGTATAGGATCTCTAGGATGTGGAGCAGATTGAGGAAATCCTATGTGCAACATATGAGAGAAAGACGAGAGGTCCAAGAGTGGGAATAAAAGGAAGCAATCTTATTCATATTAATGTCAGTGTGGAACCCATAAACCCATGTGTGAATAACACACCAAAAATGCCAACCACCATTTAGACAACCAAATTTTGGGAGAAGGAAGACAACAGGAAGTACATCTACACAAGGAACAACAACTGGGGAGCTAGTTCAGGGCACATTAGTCAAGTGTCTACACCGCACGGAGGTAGAAGTTCAAAATTCAGGATGACAGGACATGATCCCACCATTCGGTTACCAGAATTTTGAGGAGAGGCATAAAAATACCCTGAGAAACACTTGTTCATTTGTGCAAATATTTGGGAAGAAAAACATATCACTAAGGAAGATACTAAACTTGCACAGCTAGCCATCACACTAGGAGACCGCACACTAGACTGGTACATGAGTCTAGATGTAAACAGTGCACCTGGGACGATGAGGACACTGAAAGACATTAATAAATTACTGATTAATGAGTTCCAGAAGCTGAGCTCAAAGGATAAATACATTAATGAGATGATAGAAATCCAACAGAAACCAGGAGAATCTATTTGGGAAATTGACCAGCGATTTAAATGTCTGAAACGAAAATTGAGGTATGCCATGAATGACATGCATAGGCATCTGTTTGTGAATTCTTTGTTACCACACTTGAAATACCCACTCAGAAAAAAAAAATTCCAATCTCAAGTAGAGGCTCTAGAGGAAGCCTTGCAAATGGAGGAGAATCAATACCACAAGACAAATCCAACTATAGAGGAGTTGAAGGAGGACTTGAAGAATCTTACCTTCCAACTCAATCAGAATAAAGGAAAGGACAAGTGCAAAGATGTTTGGTGTACCACATGTAGAACATAAGGGAACCAAAAGAAAGAATGTCCAACATTCATGCAGTATATGGAAATAGGGATGCCAAACCCATTTCTGATAGGAGGACTATTGGAAACAGGCCAAAGTAGAAAGAAAGGCGATTTTGGAAAGGACGCATGCACGAGGAAAGAGACAGATGAAAAGAAGAACAACAAGCGTGCATGCATTGAAGACCTAACGACAGTAGGGTTAGGGTTTTTTCAATGTATTGTGATGGCTGAAGAGCTAGAAATGTATAAATATAGATATCTAGATCTCATAATGGGGTTGTTTTCATTGTTGGTTTTTGATATAGAGAGACGAATGCAAAGAAGTGGATTCTATGTAATATTTTTCTGTATGACCTACTTTTGTAGGTTGTTGATCTAGAGAGGACTAAGGAGGTTATATCTTGAGGGTTATATCACAGGCTGAGGAGCCTAGTGCAATCTAGTCCGCCTCATAATAGATCTTATCCCAACTGAGAAGATTTGTAAAGCGCACAATGCTGTAGATTCAAAACAACTATAATAAAAGAGCCAAGAGCTAGAACTTTGTGGATGTATCCCAAAAGGGGGTGAACCACGGTAAAACCTATATTATGTGATTGCATGCATGTGTTTATTTATTGTATTCAATAGGTATTGATATGCTAAATGAAGGATTTTTTATATTTCCTGCATAAGTGTAAATAACAGTGTATTGTGTTAATAAGATATAATAGAACTCGCAATGTATAGTTCTCAGATATCCCACTCAATCCTAGGCTGAAAACACATGAGTATTGTAGCCACTCATTAAAAATATCTCGGGTGAGATGGCACAGTGCACCCTGTGCACTGCGTTGCCTTCTACTTTAACAGGAGGGCCGATAGTTTTAGAGGCTTTGTTGGAACCCTGAATAGACATGAACCCTCGGTCACTCAATACAAACTCAAACAGGATATAAGTAACCAAAAAATGGTTATGTTTATGTTGGTAGCAATCGTAGAGGATTGAGTAGATGAGATATGTTGAAGATATATTAAAAGATACCTAAGATTTGCAAGAGGTAGATCAAGAAAATACTAAAGTAGAGAAGAAAGAAATGAGCCACTAGGAGGGGATGTTAAGACCGTGGAATCCCACAAAAGCATAAATCAAACGCTGGGTAAGGACAAAAGAGTTGCATTTTGCACAGAAAGATAACAAAAACCTTAGAGTAACACCATGCAAATATCTTGAGAAGTACGTGTTTACTGATTGGATACTAAGGTTGAAGGATAACCACGCAACGAACCGGATCCGACAGTTAGAGTGGACCCCAGTACAGATTCAACAGTTACAATAGATGAACAACAAATTCACCCGCGCAATAGTTTTTTGGCTCGATAGTATTGTGGAAGGCTTCAGAACAGAGTTTGCAGTAGATACAATGAAGTCGTATAGCGCAGTGGAGAAATATTTTATACGTGGACCTTGAGGAAGGTACATTAAATCGTTGTATACTTATATTAAGATACTGCTATACAAAAAAGGGGTAATGACGATGGATTCAGGCAACTAAAATTCCCTACGTGCATGGGGGAAGGGGGAAGCACTGACAAAAAAAGGAGACATGGAAGGAGGAAAGGATAAGGGAAAGAAGGAGGAACCTATTATCTCCTCAAATAACATAGTCAAAATTGTTAATTTTAGGTGGTAGGAGGTCATTGAAAAATACATTTCCAAATTTATCAAGGCTCATTTTTGAGATCTTTATGTTTGTAATAAAGTTTGAAAAACATTGGATTTGATTTTTATTTCAAAAAAAATAACACAGTCAAATTTGTTTATTTTAGGTGATAGGAAGTCATTGAAAAATATATTTCTAAATTTTTTAAGGTTCATTTTTTAGAGCCTTGGGTTTGTAATAAAGTTTGAAAAACATTGGATTTGATTTTTATTTCAAAAAAGCCAAAACTCAGGTTTCGGTGGCTAAGGACCTTTTCAAAAGGGCTTCTAAGTCACCAAAATCCCTAGATTTTGACGACTTAAATGCGAAATTCGGGGCTATTTTAGCCACTGCAATTGTAGAAGCTTGGAAGCGGTCAACGAGTCTCATCACGTGCCCAAATCAACAGACGTAAGGTGATATGATTGCAATTAGACACCAAAACGATAGGAGGAAGATTGATTGAGGTAAATCAGGCTCGATATTGTAGGTACCTGATTAATGAGTTTTAGTGGCAAGCGATTACAGGTGCCCGAGATTGCAGGTGCCAAGAATATATGCGCAAGTGTCACGTGGTCACAGGTGGATGTAGGAAATCTTCATAGGAGGAATGTATCAGATAGAGAAGAAGATTTTAACATTATTTTGTTTGCAAAGATTGGAGTGTCTCATGTCGAGTTGTAAGATATGTACTGTAAACTACCTAAATCAAAGCATTGATGTTTACTAATAGGGTCAATGCTATGATTTCTTAAGGTGCTTGTTATACAGATTGTGTGATTCATACTCACAAGGCTACAGAAGCCCCAAAGGATCAACATTGAAGATCAACAAGCTGAGAGAAAATGAATTATTGCAATTTTGAAAGCCAGTTTAAAAAAAATCTTTCGATGGCTTAGGTGAGCTTTCACAACTATTCTTAGCCACCAAAAGCAGAGCTTTCAGTGGCTTCCAGGCTCAAATTTTGGCTCTCCTAGCCACCAAAAGTACAGAATAGGGCAGAAAGCCACCATTTTTGCATAGATCTGAGATTTTATGATCCAGATGCCTTGAGGATGGATGATAATGACAAATAATAATTAAAAGAATCATTATTAAGGTTCTGTTCTAGATTTAAAGGTGCCAGCAAGGAGGAGAAGATTGAGTTTGCTACCTAATTTTGGCAAAAAACTGACTTTTGACACAAGGTGACAAATTCAAATTTCAACTTAATAAAGATCTCCTACAACTATCGAAGATCATGAGGACATGAAGACCATAAGATTAGGTGTTGACCTATTGAATAGGATCTCTTCCTATTTTTATGAAACTATTTTTGACTTTCTATTTCAAGCAAATTTGATCCAGTTTTCCAGGATCTGGAAACTTCTTGTAAAGGCTATAAATCCAAGAACATTTGATGAACTAAGGGTTCGAGTCTAGAGACTAGACCATGATAATATTATACTGAGACCTTTTACCATAATAAAGATCACAAGTTCCTTTCACTGTTTATGTTAGATTACCATTTTTTCTCTTTTTCTGTGCTTGACTGATTACTGTTGTCTAAGTTTATCTAGTTGCAAATGACTGTCATCTCATTGGTCAAATCATAAACACTAATTTAATAAGTAATATGTGCTATATTTATTCATACCATCACACATCTGATCTGGTTGATAGATATAGACTTTCTTCACCCACCACTCAGTTACTCATCTGATTATACACTTTTGAAAGCATTGTCTCATCTGGTTATGTATTTGACTATCTTGAGAGTAAGTTAGTTATCTAGTATCCCATTTGATCCAATAATTACATAAAACCAAAACACATTTTAAGTTACTAGGATTCTTCAAGCTACAACCTGAGAAGGACTCTTGGAGTGATAACAAATTAGCGTCATTGCCGGGGAGAGGAGATTGAAGATTAGCTTCCTTGGGCCATGACATCGATCCCGATTTGATGATAGAAAAAGCCTGGACATTTACTTGGTTGTAATATTCTATCTGGTGACTCCATTGAATAACTGTGGCTTTGAGAAGAGCTCATACTAGAGAAAATCAAGAGAGGCCACCAGCAACACCTGTTGCATACCTAGAAAAGATTATCAGAAGAGGAAGAGCCCTACAAAGGCAAACTTCCAGAGCAGCAAGGACATCTAGATCAGGTATCTCAAGAGGTGTTTCTTTTTTATCTGTACCTATAACACCTTCCATTAAGTCTACTTCTGTTGAATCTTCTTCTGCTCAGAAAATTGTAGTTGAATCAAAAAATTTGAAAAGTGTTGAGCCTTCCATAGATTCTGTTGTTATAAATCATTTTCCTAAGAATTTTTCTATACATAGGTTAGGGAAAGGGGTTGTACAATATACCTCAAAAGAAAAATTATCCTCTTCTCTAAACTCTTTGAAAACAGAACCAGAAAAACTCTACTCTTATACTCATACCAGTTTGTCTGTAGTACAGTATGTTCTCCAAGACTTGTTTGTAAAAGGAGAAGAAAATCTAACCCTGCTGCTAGGGAAGATTTACAAAGCCTTATATTTCCCTGATCCATCTGAGTTTAATAAGACTCCACTGGGAAGGATCCAGTTGATAGAAGATGAAGGAGATGAATTTCAAATCCAGGTATCAGTTCATTAGTTTGCTTCATGAACTGTTGTTTTTCTTCATCAACTCTTTCATGTTTTTCCCTTCGCGTGTAAAGAGAATAATTTTCTATTTTGTATATTAAGAAAATCATCATCCTTCTTGTATATATCCATCTTTAGAAGAAGAAGATATACATACTACTTATATTGTAGATTTTGGTTCAGTATCTATACCTTAGCCCGTTCATAAAGACAATCATTGTATTCAAATCTCCTTTGAATCTAATCAGCCATGTAACCATACAAAGGTCAAAACTGATTCAAACCATGTCCATAGCTCAACACCTTGTGGCATTACTATTGAACCTTGTCATCAACATATTAGATCTAATAATCAGCCTACTGCTTTTCAAATTAAGATCAGGACAAAGATGTTCAAACCTTTAAGGCTACCCTATCTCCTTAATCCTTACCCTCTTGACTGTTATGGATATCTTCCCCAGTTTTCTAGAGAGAATCAAGTTTTAGCTGAGAGGCACATGGAATCCTTTGAGGATTTTGTTGAGCAATTTGAGATTGTTCATGAAGATGTGATCATGATATTTTTCTCCAAGTCTTTGATCAGAGATGCTTTTGCATGGTTTAAGGGTCTGAGATCCGATTCTATTGGCTCTTGGATCAAGTTCTCTAACGTTTTCTTGAAGTATTGGGGTAAGTGAAAATCACTAGATTCATACCTTGTTGATTTTTATGCTTTGAAGAGAGAGAAGGGTGAAGCTTTGCCTATATTCAATCAAATATTTTGTAGCAGCTATCATGACATGCCTTTGGAGATCCAGCCTTCAGAGACAATTGCCATGATATATTATGTTATGGGTCTTCATTTAGAATTTTCCCTTCTTCTGCTAGAACAAAAGTCGTCATCCTTAAGGATCTTGTGTGAAGATGCTCAAGAGGTAGAGGAGAACATCCATGCTTCTAGGAAGATCAGAGGGTGGGTTTAGTCTAAAAATATGCAAGCACATAAGAAAGCAGAATGTCAACATACAGGAGGTCAGTATGTTTCAAAATTTGAGTAGGAAGGTAATGAATGTGAACTAGTTTTGGAACAACACCGAGCATGTGATTTTATTTCAGATTCAAAGAAAGAAAGCAGTGAGTATGAAACAAATATGGAATAGTAGCCTAAAAGTGAGTATATTTCAGATTCATAATTAGATTCTTCAGTATATGCAAAGTATTCTAGAGACAGGTATACATGTGAAGTTTATGATCAGTTTGTAAATCAAGAATAGCCTATGATAACTGATGATCACACAGGAAATTATATGTTCTTAGCTGATTCTAATCCATATGATGTAAACCCTATTTCATTATCCTCTTGTGAGAACTATTCTGATGAGGAAATTGTAGTTGTTGATGATCACAAGTTGATCTCAAAAGGACCAGAAGATTATCAGCCTTCCTGTAGAGGAACAGTCATGGCTGAGGAAGAGGATGCCATAGATTTGGAGTTGTTTCCTGAAGAGCAACATGTTTCTTATCTTCTTTTCAAGGATTCGGTGGCAACATTCATGGATTTATACTTTTCAGAAAGATTGAAAGTTTCAGATTTCTTTAGCTTGCCAGTGTTTCCGGGTAAGTACGGTTTCCTGAAAGACTTCTTATCACTGTTGTTTCATGTCAAACATCATTTGTTGATCAGAGATAAAGATGAGATTTCTTCAGTATTAAAATTGCTTGGATGGTTGTTATGGAAATTAGTCTTTACCTAACTTGAATGTAGATTCGGTTAAAGTAGGAGTAGGAGTAGGAGAATAAACTTATTTTATGAGCAAGTAGTATCTTTCAGTTTTTGGTTTATTGAATAAGTAGAGTAGGCTACAGGTGTACAAAGATGAGTTGCACAGGTCTTCATAGTTTGAAGGAGATCAGTTAATAAGGCTGGATGACTGCATAGCCCAATGGTAAAAGCTACAGGTTTGCAGAAGATTAGTTGCATAGGAAAAATAACTCCATGTCCAATGGAAACAATAGAGGATAGGTTTGAACTTTTGATTTACAGGAAATGCATCTGTATCTAAGGTTCTTGAAACCTCACAGGGAGGCTTTCATCCCCAGAAGGAACCAGATGTTATCTCCTTAAATAACATAGTCAAAATTGTTAATTTTAGGTGATAGGAGGTCATTGAAAAATACATTTCCAAATTTATTAAGGCTCATTTTTGATAGCTTTATGTTTGTAATAAAGTTTGAAAAACATTGGATTTGATATTTATTTCAAAAAAGAAAAAACTCAGGTTTTGGTGGCTAAGCACGTTTTCAAAAGGGCTTATAAGCCACTGAAATCCCTAGCTTTCGATGGCTTAAACATGAAATCGCAGAATCTTGGAAGCGGTCAACAAGTCTCATCACGTGCCTGAATCAATAGAAGTAAGGTGATATGATTGCAATTAGCCACCGAAACAATAGGAGGAAGATTGATTGAGGTAAATTAGGCCTGAGATTGTAGGTACCTGATTAATGAGTTTTAGTGGAAAGTGATTACAGGTGCCCGAGATTGCGGGTGCCAAGAATGTATGCGCAAGTGTCCTATGGTCATAGGTGGATGTAGGAAATCTCCATAGGAGGAATGCATCAGATAGAGAAGAAGATTTTGACATTCTTTTGTTTGTAGAGATTGGAATGTCTCACGCTGAGCTATAAGATATCTACTGTCAACTACCTAAATCAAAGAATTGATGTTTACTAATAGGGTCAATGCTATGCTTTCTTAAGGTGCATGTTATACAGATTGTGTGATTCATACTCACAAGGCTACAAAAGCCCCAAAGGAGAAACATTTAATATTAACAAGCTGAGAGAAAATGAATTATTGCAATTTTGAAAGCCAGTTTAAAATAGAGCTTTCGGTGGCTTCCAGGCTCAGATTTTGGCTCTCCTAGCCACTGAAAGTACAAAACAGGGAAGAAATCCACCATTTTTTCACAGATCTAATATTTTCTGATCCATATGCCTCAAGGATGGTTGCTAATGAAAAATAATAATTAAAAGCATCATTATTAAGTTTCTGTTCCAGATTTAAAGGTTCCAGGAAGGAGGAGAAGATTGAGTTTGCTACCTAATTTTGGCAAAAAAATGTCTTTTGACACAAGGTGACAAATTCAAATTAGCTATCATCTTAATAAATATCTCCTACAGCTATCGAAGATCATGAGGACATGAAGACCATTAAGATTAGGTGTTGACCTATTGAATAGGATCTCTTCCTATTTTTATGAAACTATTTTTGACTTTCTATTTCAAGCAAATTTGATCCAGTTTTCCAGAACTTGGAAACTTCTTGTAAAGGCTATAAAGACAAGAAAATTTGATGAACTAAGGGTTCAAGTCTGGAGACTAGACCATGCTGATATTATACTAAGACCTTTTACCATAATACAGATCACAAGTTCCTTTCACTGTTTATTTCAGAATACCATTTTCTCTCTTTTTTTGTGCTTGACCGATTACTGTTGTCTAAGTTTATCTAGTTGAAAATGACTATCATATCATTGGTCAACTCATAAACACTGATTTAATAAGTAATATGTGATATATTTATTCAACCCATCACACATATGATCTGGTTGATAGATATAGACTTTCTTCACCCACCACTCAGTTACTCATCTAATTATACACTTTTGAAAGAATTGACTCATTTGGTTATGTATCTGACTGTATTGAGAGTAATTCAGTTATCTAGTATCCCATTTGATCCAATAATTACATAAAACCAAAACACATTTTAAGTTACCAGGATTCTTCAAGCTACAACCTGAGAAGGACTCCTGGAGTGATAACAAA
>CBVK0100084536.1:0-13254 GCA_900067695.1 Picea abies
ACCTCATCTCAGCAGAGGTCATTAAACATTTGGGATTGTCGACAACACCACACCTGCAACCATACAACATCGGGTGGCTTCGCCAAGAACGAGATCTTCGTGTTAGCCAGTAGTGTCGATTGTCATACGGCATCTAACCCTTCAAGGATGAGGTATTATGTGATTTTTACCCACTGGATGTATGTGATGTTCTCTTGGGCCAGCCATATATGTGGAAACGCCATGCTATTTATGAATCTCGACCTCGTAGTGTCATTATTACTCTGGGGGGTCATCTCTACAAGATACCAGAGGTAGTTCCAACTACCGCCCCACCTAAACAGTGCTGCAAGGTAGCATCTCATACTACAAAATTCATCTTCTCCACAATCTCTTCAAAAGGGGAACAAAAGGATACTACAACCACTACAACCTCGACCCAAGCACCTTCTATCCAACAGAAGCAGGTCAATAAGGTTGCAGAAAAGTGAAAAGATTCCTTCTACACATCGTTCTCTCATGTATCTTGACTTGTTGAGCAGACTCAACTGCAACAGGTTCATGATAGATTTCCACAAACTAAGCAGTGCGACGTCTCCAGCAAGACAAACAACTCACCAAGATGCATATTCAACAAATGCTTTTCCCTCTCCCCCGGGAACTCAACGCAATGGATACAATTTCTTCCTAAGGAGAAAGGATTGATCCAGGTGGATATTGGTGGCCACCCACCATTTCCAAATGGCTCAAAACAGTTTTCTGGCCATTTTTGCAATTTACTATTTTTAGCAGGTTTTAACTTCCAGGGCCATTTTGAGGGTCCAAATGAAGGTTTTTCAATATCAAGGTTCTCAATGATATATGAAGGAATGAATGAGCACCCAAAATGAATCTCCTCAACAATACCTTTCCAATGAGCTATCACACGCCTAAAATGGAGATCGTATGCAAAAGTTACGACCCCGAGAAGTTGATCATTTTGGCAATTTACTATTTTTAGCAGGTTTTAACTTTCGAGGCCATTTTGAGGGTCAAAATGAAGGTTTTTCGAGATCGAGGTTCTCAATGATATATGAAGGCATAATTGAGCCCCCAAAATGAATCTCCTCGACAATACCTATCCAACAATCTATCACACGCCTAAAACGGAGATCGTATGCAAAAGTTACGACTCTGGGAAGTTGATGTACTCACTTACCCAAACGGGGCCCACATGACTTTTGGCGCTTCATCTCCTAGGGTTAGGTATTTGGATTTCTAGGACTTTTGGCATTCCTATTTATTGTAAAAAGGCCTCTAGATCCTCATTGTAATCATCTTCTCACGGATGCAAGTAGCCGTCACATCTCTTCTTAGAGATAAGCTACCACCATTCTAGCGAGTCTTTCACTATGTACGTTTACAATATCTGTACATTTATTTCATTAATAGAAATCATGTATTACTGTATATCTGTGACTCTTTTTATATTTCCTCTATATCTCTGTTATATTGTTGTCTCTCTTGCAATATCTCTGAATATTTCTATGTTATATCTTCGCTCTCATTTCGTGCCGAAAATAATCCGGATCATTCCTCTATGGTAGCAATACAGTTGAAGGCACGTAGTGAAAACAATACAATTGTTACTTACTATATAACTACACATTCAATAGTTAGCAACCAAATTTATTCTTTCCACCTCATCTTCTTGAAGAAAATTAGTTTTTCTTTTTCAACTTAGGAATCAATGTTTAAAGTTGTTTGAATGGCTTGAGAATCTTGGATTCTCAAGCACATTCATCAATCCTCTATTTTGTAATTCTATTATAAAACGGACATTATTCACACTTAAAAACAAGATATAATATAGAATGTACAATGTATGATCAAGGAAATGAGCGTTATTTTTGTGATGTATAAATTCTCTCTCGATTGAAATACAAACCTCTTTTGAAGTTCCCTCATCTGTTATTTCAAGTTAGCTCTTATTTCCACAAAGATAGGCCCGACTCTACCAATGCAAAATTGTTTATATAGATTACTGCCATCTTTTTATTTATTTCAAATTAAGCACTTTCAATTACAAATTGTTTCATGATATAGAGTTTGGTAGCTTAAATCAATTCCTTATCTTTGTTGTTTAATATTGAATGCATAAGTTGTGTGACTAAGGAACTGACTATAATGAATAGTTTGTTTCTCATCGAGCATTCATGAATTTTGTATATTAAAATATAAAGAGTGGAATAAATCCTTTTTGGTGAATGTGTGATTACTTTGATTTTTTCACAAATAGGAATTAATTAGAGATTAGAAGTCGTTGCTTACTTTCCATAATTTAGGAATCATATACAAAGAATATCTCTACATTCTACACATATAGTGTATGGTATCTTGCAATTTTGTAGCCCCTAGTTTGACATATTAAGTGTACAAGTAGAATAACACCATTGCTACTATAACAAAGAGTTTAATTCACTTTTCATTTTTGGTGTTGTACCTAGTGATATGCCAAAGGATCAAGTAATTTTCTTTGTATTGATTTAAAAAGAACACATGGCAAGAGAATCAACTCAGGGGAATTGTCAACAACCCTTTTGCTAGATTTCATATGTAGTGTTCTGCATTAGCAATAGGGTATATAGGATGCAAGAATAGAATTCAAAACTCCAAAGGAAGACTTCATGTTTGAATCCAACCCTGTACTAGTCAATCTAGGATTTGATTCCACTATTGATGTTGTGTTAATACCATTTGTTGTAGACACATAGGGATTGATTAGTGACCAAGAATACTTGGAATTCCAAGAAAATTCTATGCAAGAACCAAAATTTACTATAAAATCTATTCCTTCCAAAGAATTTTGTGGCACAAGGACAATTCATTTTTTGGAAAATCAACATGGTTGAAGTAGAAGGGGGAGCTTCAAATCAGATAGACCCTATGATTTTTGAGTTTCTAATTCAATATGTTGAAGGGATGGTTCAAATGAAAAACATTCCACATTCTTCTCTACCAAATTTTCATGGCTTAGCTAGTGAAGATCGAGATACTTTAATATTCAAGTTTGATGTGATTTTTCGAAGCTATGAATATTGTTTAGATGCTCAAAAGTTTAAGTTATTTCCTTCCACTCTCAAAGAAGTATCTCTTCTCTAGTTCATGCGGATTGGAGGAAATACCATCCAAACATGGGATGAAATGCGATAAAATTTTCTAAAAAGGTATTAATATTACTACAAAACTAGAGTACCTCGAGAGGATATTTTTTAAAATGATGGGAAAAGAATATGAAAGCTTGGAGGATTATGTTGAGAGATTCCAATACAATATGCATCAATCAACGTAGAATAAGTTGGATCCAAATACTCTTTAGATCATTCTCTTAAGAAGGATTCGAGATGAATGTATTGATTTGTTGAATTTAAAGGGGGTAGGGGATATTTATCAGTTATTGTTTGAAGATATTTGTGAGTTTTGTAAGCCTTACAAGGAAATGAAAAACATGGTAGAGTTCCTAGATATGTGGTTGCTAGAGTCATAGAATCAGTTGGGGGAGGAGTTACTTGAGTTGAAATTGGAAATCTATTGGACAATTTCAATATTGGTATTCTCATCTCTCTTAGTTCACAGTTGGACACAATGCAATCCAAGAATAGGAAGTTGAAGAAAATTTTACATTATCCATCATTTGTGTTATCACATGAAGTTGTCATGGGTCAAATTCATCCTTAGGTTTTTAATTTTGTATCCATTATTCTTTTTCAAATTTGCTTTTGAATTTCTCATTATGGTTTTCTTAGGTGTTAGTTCAAAATAAATGTAAGGTTGGATGTTGGCCCACACATTTGGCTCATACCTATTGTTATACCCTTGGTTCAATTTCTTTGGTTTATACCTTCATCTCATCACATGATTAGACATCCATCACTATCATCCCCATACCACCACTAATATGAGATGTCACCACCTCCACTATGTGCTTAAACCCCTCCACATTGTCCCTCTACCCATTAGAAGGTCAAATCAAACTCCTTCTAGTATGATGCCAACTCATTAGGATTTTTTGAAGCACATCTTGAGTACACCTTTATTCTTTATCATTATTGCATTTATGAAGCTGGTGTCAGTCGATCTCATTGTTTTCAACATACATGTTTTAAAAGGAAATAATTGAGATTTGTTCATTAAATCTATCTAACTATTTAATCAAAGTTTTGAATTCTACTCCTAGTTTGGCACTGCAAAAACTCCTAGTCCAGATAAGTGTTGTAGATTATGCTACAGACTGGATGAAAGAGGTGAATTGAAGGTTAGAATGGTTGCAGTCAATTTCATGCTTTTTGAAGCACATATACAGTCAAGCCACCGTGTCTAGTTACTCCTTGAGTCTTCTGAGATTTTTTGAAGATAATTTTAAGGCTCTGCTAAATTTTTGTAGCACTTGGCACTATGAATTGTAGTTCCCTTTGCCAATCGACCTTTTTACCTCTTCTATCACTAAAATATCAGCTATCTATAGTATTGTCAGCCTCTTCCACTGCAATTGAACAAATATTTCTATCAGATATGTCATGCCTATCTATTGCTTAGCCCTTGCTATCTATTCTACATAAACTGTTATGAATTGCGCTACAGATCCCCTTTTTCAGTGTTGTGTGTTATCACTCCAACAAACTCTTTGGGGTTGTAAGCCAAAGATGCTTGGTAACTTAAAAAAAGATAATTTAGGTATTCTTGGATCAATGGGATAACTCAATAACTAATGAAATGGACAACTCATCATACATTCAAATAAGACAATGTTTTTAGAGATCAATAATTAGACAAAATAGTTTAAACAGGGGATGAAGAATACTAATCTTGATAACCAAATACAATAAGGTGCAGGGTCATACAAGATAGCAAGGATGTTCTCCAATTCAAGTTTATGAGCTTAATAAAGAGATGACAGTCTTTAGAAGCTAAGACAAACTGAATTCAAGTGAAGAGAGATGAAATACATGACTAATATTATATTGAATACAAAAGAAAACTGTGATTCTATTATCAAATAAGAGTCTATTACAGTAGCAAAAATGTATCCAAGATTTGAACCTCTTTGTCCTCCATTATATTTAGCTTTTATCCCTTTACAATGAAATGTCCAGATCCTATAAGGATGGATCAAATTTACTAAATATAGATAGTCAAAACAATTTTACAAAAATAAAGGGGATGAACCTAGAAAATAGGTCAGCTCCTTATTTCATGGTCTTCATATCATCTAGAACCTTTGTTTTGTGTAGAAAACCTCCCAAGGCTGTTTGATATCCCTTGATGAAGATAGAATTCAAATTTCCCAAAATGGGATCAAAACCTGATTATGTGCCCCAAAAATAGGTGCCTAATCATCTTGAACACCTCTTCAAACCTCTTTTGCATCAAATATGGATTTTGGATTTGATACTATAATTCAATATGTATCTTTGGAAAGCATTTTCAATAGATTTGGTTGAGAAAAACTTCGATCTGGGAAAAAATACACCTTCACTACCTATCTCAGGTTTCGGTGGTTAACACAAATAGAATTTGGGTGTATTAACCACCGAAAGCTCTTCTTTCGATGGTTAATGAATAGTCTTCCTGTTCGCCTAAACCACCAAAAATTGTTCTTTCATAAAAAATTCAAAATTGCAAAAATGAATTACCTCGCTACTTCTATGAGTGTTCAAGGCTGCTTTGGTGATGGTTGTCTTTCAGGTACAGTACCAGAGACTTCAATTTTCTATGTAGAAGGTTCCGTTTCATCCTCTAGAGTAGTGGCTAACTCTGCTAGGGTTTTCAATCCTAGGTGCTTTGAAGTTGAAGCTTGTGAATATTTCATTTTTAATCTTAGGGGCCTGAGCTATCTGTACATCTTGGTATTCTCCTTCATCAACATCTTTTTCCTATCCAAAGTCTTGTCATTCTTCTCCATGACATCTTGGCTGATGTCATATAGCTCAACATTCCTGTCAATTAACTCAACATTTCTCTTTTTGATCTGTTTCTCAAAAACCTTTAAGTCATAAAATTTCTTCAATAGTTGATTGATCTTCTGGGACCTAGCTGGTTTTGGTCTGCTTACAGAGGTTTCTACCAAGGGTTGAATTTGTTCACCTAGAGAAGTTGGGGATGGCAGATTAATGTATCTTTCAACAACTTGCTTAGCCTGTTCGTCACCCTGTATCTCTGTTTTCTCCCGATCTTCCTCCGAGTCACTATATGGCAGATTTAAAGGATTATTTTCTTCATTAAGACCCTCGGTCTGGTCACCCTTCTTTCCAAAATCAAGTTTCCTTTTATCCCTTTTGGGCTTGATAGAAGATGTCTCTGTTTCAGTATGAGGAGGTGAAATGTCTCTCCTCTTCCTCCTGCTGCTCTTAGGGGTGAGTGATTTCTTAGTTGTAGGTTTTTTCCCTTTGTTGTTTGGCTGCAAGTCAGTGTGAAACTTGTTCCAAAACAAGAAAAAGTTCCAATCAACATCCTTTTTCTTCAAAGACTCTCTGACTATCAAATTAATTAAACCCTGATGTGATAATCTATTGGCTACCTTACTTGGTTTAACCTCGACTTGTCGAGCCATTTTAGTAAGATCCTTGTGAAGGTAATGAGGGAGGTTGATAGAGACCCTTCCAGTAAAATGATTAAGAAATTTAAAATGGTAAAACATAACTATGTTGTACCTACCCTCACATGTAATGTAGGCAAAAATAGCCTTGAGCAGGGACTACCATTTTGTCTCCAGATAAGACATAGGGATATCCTTTTTCCATATGAGAGTCTTGTTCTATGGTTGCAAATAAGATATGAACTCTATATAAGCTGGTATGGTGGTTTTAAACCAGCATTCACCGGTTCTTGGCAAATCGGTGATCTCTACAATTGATGCCTCATCCACAATGAACTCTTCTTTGCCAATAATGGCTTTTCTTCCATCATAAGATAGAGCGAAGACCTATGAAACCTGTTGGTGAAAAGTTTGTAGCTTCTCATAGTAGGTGAAGCACCCTACTTGTTTGAAAAATTCAGTGACCTCAGGATGGGCCTCAAGGTACGAGGTACCATCTAATTCAGTCCTCAGGGCTGGTCCCGCCTTCTTCATTGCTCAAGCTTGATTTGTGCCTGTTCTTGCAAATTGATACACTTTCAAGCTTGGGGAGACAATTATCTTAACAATAGGGACAAATGATCCTAAGAGGGATAATTGGCATCAAATCTCAAAAAACTCGGGCTTCTATATGGCATAAAAGAGGAATAACAGAAAACTTGGGTTTGATTCCTAAATCAATGGAATTTCAAATGATAGAATTGAAAGAGAAATCATTACAATGATATTCCTTGGAAATGGGTTTATGAAGGACATGTGAAGATTAAACAATTAGGCAAAACCAAAACGATCATGAATTTCTGTGTATGCAGAGTTTTAATGCAAAATGATAGGTGGAACCTTAACAAGTATAACAACACATCAAATCTATATTTAACATACTAGGAGTAATCCTACCACCCTTTCATCACCATTCTTCTTAACTTTCGGTGGTTAACCTTCCATCATTACGCTAATTGACATCTGGATCATGCGAAAATGCGGGCTCTAACCTTTCCAATCTTATGTGTTTTCAATGGTTAATCGAGCTTTGCTTTTCTCTTTTAACCACCGAAAGCCAAGGTTTTTGGTGGTTAATAAATGCCTATGGGTTCGCCTAAACCACTGAAACCTGTAACCTCCCCTAAAATTGACAAACTTGACTGTGCTATTTTAGGAGATAACATTATGAACCTATACATAAAACTTAACATTGTTATCCTCCGATTGCATGTCCTATATCAGTTGAATTCCTTTAGATTTTCATTTTTACTCCATGTCTAAAATATATTTATGATGAAAGTTTGAAGAGCCTTGTTGATTTAAATGATGATGACCCTGCATGGTGGTTAAATGTTAGCTTAAAAACATTGACAATGCTACCTCCCTGCATATACTTTTCCCTTAAGGGTTTTCTTACTTTCCTTAAGCCATCATATTTGTCTTTCATTAGCTCAGAAGTCAGATTGAAGGAAAACACTGAAGCCTTAAAGAAGCTAGATTTTAAAAGACCATCATTCAAACCCTAAAGACCTCTATCTTTGTTTGGACTCTCATACCTCTCAGATCATTGTAGTGTTTTTTATCCTGTTTATAGAAAATGGATACACCTCAACAGAAGAAGTCTCATAAGGGTGTGAGATGTAGTCAAGATTGAGCCTTCTAATATGCACTTGTTTGATGTTGAACCTATGATTAGAGAGGTATTCCAAAGGGTTGGTTGTCTAAATTTCTGTTAGAATATGAAGAGGGGACATCCTGAGGTAGCCAGGGAGTTTTCCTTAAACTTTGATGGAACTAAAACAAAGGTGGGAACCCTTGAACTGGAAGTATTAGAATCCACCACTGCAACAACCACTGAGATACCTAACAATGGTGAAAGGTGTTTTAAATCCATGACCCTTAATGCAACTTTCTCTAAAGATTTCCTCAAACTAGAACATCAGGGAGATAACCTATCTAAGGGAGTGCCTAGGAGCCATTTGGTTGAGGTATTTGACAAGATGTTGAACGTGATCCAGAAATATTTTACCTGTGAGGGAATATTCAATATGATCTACCAATATCACATTAAGCTTTTGTTGCACTTCATAGGAAAGGACTTAATGAACATCCATTTCTATATGTTCAGGAGTATGGGGAAAATGGATGATAGGGTCCAAGCCAAGGCTGTGGACACAAGTGTTTTCCACTCAGGGATGATTAGGATGTTTGTGATGGAGAAATTGAAGAAAAGAAACATTGCTTGGGAGAATTTCATTGCCTCTGCAAATTTGCAACTAAATGTAGCCCCTACTCCTCAATCCAAGGTGAAGTTCCCTTTGCCAACTGATAGTACTTCCCACATAGAAATAAGAAAAAAGAGAAAGGTAAAACACATTTCCAAATATAAGGAGGCTCCTAAGGAAGTTTAAGAACAAGAAGGGGGAGCCCATCACTCTCCACAAAGGGAACTTTCACCCCAGCTTGCACCAGAACTAGAAGAAGTTCCCTCATATAAAACCATAGTAAGAAAAGAGAGAAAGTTACACTTGTCCTCACCTACTGCAATAGTTGAGACTAGAGCTGGAGGCCCTTCCATCAGCCTAGAAGAAAACTGTTGAACAAGAAGCCATAACAAAAGCTCCTGTCAAGAAGAAATATAAGGGTAAAGGTGAGAATGTTGAGAAGAACGTTGAAATCATAGACATTACTACTCCCCCTGATAACCCCACCTTCAAGAGACTGATCAAACAACTCAGAGATGCCAGAAAGGAAATTGTCCACTTGAAGGGAGAATGATTGGATGAGAGGGAAAAGATGACAAAGCTCATGGATATATATAAGGAAACTTTTGACCTAGATAAGTTCACAACAAGGAGATTTTTAGCCCTTCATAGGCAGCTTAGAAATTTGTATAGGAAGAACAAAGACTTACCATCTTAGAAAAAAAATATCAAGGAGGAGTTACAACCCTTCAAAGATGATTTAGCTCAGAGAAATATTAATGTTCTAGTTCAAGCTGCAACAAGGAGAAGTGATAGACTCAGGGGATGAGATGGATTAGCTGAAAGGCCCTCAATTTTGAAGAATGGTCATCCATGAATTTTTGGAGTTTTGTGGAAAGTATCATGCTTACACCCTATCTGGAGGCATCTACAGGATTATATAGTTTTCGCTAAATATTTGGAATCATTTTGGCCCAAACTGCATTACAAAGACAACTATAGGACATTTCATAGCATCTAGCACTGCAAAATGATCTACACATACAAAGTTGTAGGCACGCTACATAATGCGGTGTGAAATCATTCACATACACGGAAGTTTCCCAGTCGCTGTGAACTCCACTGCAAAATCACCTAGTTAGATAGAAAAGGAAGTTCGCTATGAAATCTACTACAAAATAGTTTGCATAGGCAGGCACTATGAAATCTGTTACAAAAATCATTGCAAAATCCACTACGAACTACTTGATATAGTCAACATTTCTGGATTCACTTCCAATTCTAGTTTTAATGGGTTTTTGAGGGAATCAACGGTCACCAAGTGGAAGATGGAGCTTAACATAGATTCTTAGACATAAGTTGGAGCTGGTGGACACAAGAAACTGATGGTGATGCACCCAAGGAACAATTCATTATTCAAATATTATAGTGTTAGAGTTGTTGCCATCATTTTCCATGTTTTAAGGAGTCTGTTATCTCCACTTGTACAAATGTTATATTTTCAGTTTTTAGTGGGAGAATCCTAGGTTAGAGTATCCAGATCAAACTTTGTGTTGTTACTTATTTTTTAGACTATATATACAACATCAAAATGACATTTTTGGGTTCAAATAGTTGAGCATAGAATCCATGTTGTAATTTTTTGATAAGACAGAGCCATACTCTGGTTTTATGTATGAGATCTGAGACATTTTGATTAATAGAAGTCAAATTCCTTTCATTATCTTACGTCTTTATTACTCTGGTTTATCATTATTGAATGATTTAATTGAGATGTTATAGCTTTATTGTAATGTATGTTTGATTATGATGTTGTTGTAATTGTTATCAGTGTTTTAGGGTAGATCAAGAAGTTCTTGTGTCTGAGATTTTTCTTCACCTATCTGCTAGTAAGGCCTGATGCTTATAGAAACTTATTCATCCTTCTCATTCAGTATTCCATCTATCCACACATATCTTTAAATCATTGACTGAAGTTAGCCAAAACCTCATTTTCTTATGCATTCTGGCCTAGAATTTCTATGTTGGAACATTGTTATGCCGAGTTTTGTCCATTTGACATTCTATCATAAATATACCTTTACAAATCTATTTCATGGGTACTGGGCTTATCCTCTAGAAATGTAAGGGTGACTCTCAGTGATAACATTCTTGGTGTCATTATCGGGGAACGGATTGAAAACATTTCCCTAGGATTGAACAACAAAGAAATATTGATTCTGAAGGTGCATTAGAAATCAGTACATTGAAGATTGCAACTTTCACTTGGCGACTCCATTATTTCAGTTGTGGATCCCAAATGCAGAAAAACGAGGTATACTCCACATCTACCTCTGGAAAGACCTAAAGTTGACCCAAAGAAGATTATCAATAAGGGAAAATCTTCTCAAGAATTATTTTTAGCTACTGTACCAGGTACTTCTGGTCATTTTCCTGATTCCACCCTTAATACACCAATAACTATATATAGTTCTCCTCTTTTACCCTCTGTTGAAATATCTAGAAATTTGGATTTTGAAAATTTTCGTGTTGAATACTCTTGTTTTACTCTCAAATTGAAAGAAGAAATTTTTGAAGTCGTTGCCTCTCCTGATGTTGTAAGTTGGTTTATATTTGAGAGATTAGAATATTTTCCTACCTTGTGTTCTTCTACTCCTCCTTCTATTAAAATTGTTGTGACTAAAGAGGAGGAAACCTCAATTCCCTTGGAACCTACACCATCCTCTTCCAAGACTCAACCTATCCCTGTGAAAACGGAAATATCTCCATCCAACCTTCCTCCTTCTCCCAAGCTACATATAATCAAGGCTGCAACTGTACCAGTCAAGAATCCATCTCCTCCTAATTCACCTAGAGTTTATAATCCAATGGAAGGTACTAACCTTCCTAGAAATAGGATGGATGCCATAGTGGCTGCTAGGTATGCCCCTCTTGTGTTACCTCAGCCTATGAATGCTCTCCCAGTTAGAGACTACCTTAAGTACATGCCCAAGTTTATAACTGTAGAAGAACACCTTGCAACCTTTTATAGTTATGCAGACAATATTAATATTGAGAATGAAGATGTATGGATGAGGTTTTTTGTACAGAGCCTTGATGGTGAGGATAGGAAATGGTTTAGGGGTTTAACTCCTAGATCTATTGTTGGAATTGAATCTTTGTATGATGCCTTTCTAAGGAATTGGGGGTATAAAAATGATTTAATATATTAAATTACAAATTTTGGGTCACTCAAGAGGAAAGAAGGGGAATTTGTTTCAGACTTCTCAAAAAGATTTAATAAAATGTACAACAAAATCCCCATTGAAATTAATCCGAGAGAAACTTCTGCCAAGATCACCTATGCCAATGCTTTTGACCCTTAGGTTTTCCTCCTGCTAAGAGAAAGAATATCTACTTCTCTAGATCATATGAAAGATGTATCCTTGGAGGTAAAATCTAACATATTGGTGTTGGATAAATTTATATTTTCGACACACTAGTTCATTGGGAGTTAATTGACTAGTTCTATTTTAGACTTTCTATTTTTACCATCACTATTATGCATGCATGCATTCCTAAGGAAAGCTAACTGCTTGATTTCTTTTCTTAATTATGGAATGTTTTTTCCTGTATATGAGTGTATTCCACTCATTCATTGTATCATATTGATCATGATCTATGTATCAATCATTAACTCATTGGAGTATTGTGAATATATTTTCTCATTCTTCCATATTGAATCTCTCTTCTTTTCTTGATAAACTTTGTTTGTACTTGCTTTAGCTAGATCTTATATGCATGTTTCCATGAAACAATGACATGGTATCAGAGCTATGTTGCTTGGAGCAAGCCAGACAAACCAAAGGATAAGGAAAATCAGAGTTTCAACGAGACAAATCTGTGGTCATCCCTTTCAATAGTTATTCCTCCAAAAATATTACGTTTTTGAGGAAACACACACATTGAAAGTAAATAGACCCATTTTGGAAGTGGGTTTTCAACCGTTTGGTGAGATTCCTCACCGTTTGCTCATAAAGTAAGTCACAATATCATCTCTTGAAACTGATACACATTTTCACTTAAAGTGTTATTTCTGCCGTGATTTCTTAATTTTTCACTTGCAGATTGAGAGTAAATTTTTAGGGGTTCTTATAAACAGTGAGAGAGATGGATATAAAAACTATTATATAGTCAAACTTGGTGGTAATCCTCACACCATACAATTATTTTGATTGGCAGCCCAAGGCGACATTCCAACTCAAAAGAAAAGGATTATATAATTTGACGATGGCGACATAAACATAACCGAAATCAACGATTGAGAAGATGAGATGGGCAAACTGTAAGGATGAGGACACAAGACTACTTCTTGAGTTAGTATCCACTGATTTATGGTTCCATGTTGTTGCATGCAAGACTCCAAATGGGATCTGGACCACCTTGGAAGGACTCTTTGGAAAGTAGGATGAGATGTGAGGTCATATGCTTGAGGTA
>CBVK0100084538.1:0-12138 GCA_900067695.1 Picea abies
ATGTTTTGTTGCGTAGGTTGTCATGTCTCATTTTTATATATCAAAATCACTTACACATACACATGATAACAATATCAAATCACTTACACATGATTTCATATTGTTATCATCTATAACATATGTTCTTTCTTTTGCATAAGATTGTCCCTGACTTACTCACACATTTCATTAATTATTGGATTATATGATTTTGAAGTTTAATATGCTCTCATGTTTTGTTGCGTAGGTTGCCATGTGTCATTTTTTATGAGTGATAATGAAAGACATGTCATAAATATAATCCTTCAACAAATGACATGCAACAATGTAAGAGCTAGGTATCTAATCAATAAGCGGGGATGAGAAAGTGGAATATACACATTAATTCCATGATATTATGATGAGTAATGTATCTAAACAAATTGTAGTGACCAAATGCCACTTCTAATAAAGAAATATCATAACTAGGCATCCCACATAGTTGCATCAAGATATTCATGGTATTGGCATAGAAAACATAATGACAAGCATTGTGGAAATGGAGTGCAAAGTGGAAAAATGAAGTAAATGATTGATATTGTGAACAAGAGTATAGTTTCTATCCTTTTCAAAGATGATCATACTCATTACTTCCTCAAAAGTCTCTCAGTTGAGTTTGAGGGTGAAGCAATTGTATTACCATGTTTCCCTCATATGTGAATTTACCACCTCAAGGCCACCTTCATAGTCTAAAATCATATTAGTGGGGGAGGATATCCATAACATTCATTACCATGATTAAAGACCATATAAAAAGGATGAAGATCACATATAGGAACTATGATTCCATTGAAGCAATGCTATGAAAAAGATCCAAAATTTAACCTTCAAGGGATTTTTGTGTGTTTTGGGTGGTCTGTCAAAATGAGATTTTTAACTTTGGAATATGTTTCCTAGACACGAACTTATGAGCTCAATACAAATAGAAAAACTCTATGAGGAGTGCAAGTATGAAAACACATGTATTTGGTGTTTGTTGCATTGATGAGTAAAACCCCTTGATTTAACTAGGTTGTGATCTAAACAATAGACAAATTTTACGAGTGGGGAAAGCACAAGAGTGTTATAAATTCAAACAAACAACAAGAAAGCATGCATGTAGTTAGATTACAAATTTAACCACAAATATGAATTTCAAAATATGAAAATTAGAGGGAAATGAAAATACTCATATTATTCCAAAGGAGAATCTTGAAATATGTGATATCATATAATAAGAGTGAATGGATGCAAGTGGGTTTCAACGATCTCCTTAGAATGGGTCATTTTCCTTCTTGAAATCTCTCTCTAACTATGGTTAATGAAGAAATATTTGTTCCTTGAGGAAACAACACAAGAAATCATGAGGGAAATGAATGGTAAAGGTGTGAGAGAGATGATTTTTCTTTAAGATCATTCCTATAGCATAACCTCACAATTCATCCTTTTTAAGTGTTAACCCATGGATTTCATTTATAGGCTAATTTGGAGCTCCAATGTGAATGATCCTCATTCAAATGGGATCCTTAATGATTAATAGAGACCCTTGGGAGGCCAAAGGAATCAACATTAATTTGATGAGAGCTTGAACTTGTATTGTACACAACCCTAGAGCCACTTGATATAGGCCTATTGGCCATTATTGACCTGCAAAGTAGTTTTCTTCCACTTTAGCAGGGTCATGCAGGTATCAAAGGATATCCTGCATGACTTGTGCATTTAAATGGAAGATTGGTCATGTTATTAACTAAGTAGTTAATTTAATATTTTACTTTTACTTACTAGGGTGTTAAGTAGCCACGAGGTAGAATGATTATGCTACATTATTTACAATTAGTTTTTCTTAAGTGAATAGTCACCTAAATGTCACGTGTGGGTGAAATAAAGGTGATAACTATGCATATTAACAAATTTCCTATCAATGAGAAAATTTCGGCTTCTCATATTATGAAAGTTATCAACCCAGAGGTTGAATAGGTCTTATGAACACTCCTTTGAAATATTGTTGTGTCTTCTATGCTTATCAATGTACTATTTTGTGATTCAAGGTCAAATGAAGAAGTCATGGGTTTATTAAGCCATGGAATCAAGGGATTTAGTTAATGCTCATTTCAATTGTTTTTCAATTTTTTGGTTGAGGATTTTTTTGGTCCCAAATAAACATCTAAGGAGTTTTGGTGGGGGAAATACTTCAAAAAGTATGTTTTAGGCCTCATTTATAAGTGTGGAAAACCATGAAGGCGTCGAAGCTCCAATGAATTCCTATGAATGTTGGCAAGCCAGAGAAGCCTTGCAATCATTGAAAAACCACAAGAACTCAATGATTCAATTAATGAGAGGTGTAATCAACTATGAAGGTTGAGAAATAACTTTGTAGATCCTTTGGGAAATTTTCCTCTACTCCAATAAGTGATTCATCAAATATAGAGTGGAATCGCTATGTTGGATAGCTCGTTGAATTCTCAACCTAATGATTTTCCTCATGAAGGATGAATCATTAACTTGAGAGGCCATCAAGCGCTCAAACTCAATGGATGGACCTTGATGGATAATTTAGAAAATATTCCATTTCAAGCCTAAGGAAAGTGCCAATATATATATATATATATATATATATATATATATATATATATATATATATATATATATATATATATATATATATATATTTGGATGATAACGTGAATCACTAGGTTGGGAGGCCAACAAGCCTCTAAACCTAGAAACTTGAACTTACAGAACATTGAAGTAAGTGATTTACCTCCAAAAGGAAAATTACTCACTAAGATTTTCTTCTTGCTATCCAGACCAATGATTGGGCTTCTCGATCCTTAAACCTAGTAGCTCACACAGAGTTTTCCTTCTGAATTAAGTGATTATCCCTCTAGTTCATGAACTCAATTATTGGCATGCTTTGTTGGGTTTTTTTCTAAGTGTAACTTTGAAATTTTCTTGGAATATGAATTGTTGGGATTTTTATGACAATGTTTTTCATTCTTGTCTTCATTTCTCCTCCCTTGAATCCCAACAACCTCTTTCTTCATCAATTGGCTACCCCTTCACTTCTCCATAGTGTTTTATAGGATTGATCTTGTTTGGATGCATTCTAATAAGAATGAAAGAATTATTTCCATAGTCAAAGCAATGTCCAATGCCCAAATCCATAAGAGTAGCATTCCACATTTAAAATTATGATCTATAATCTATTTGAGGTTTTTGGGGAGTTTTTTCATATTTTAATGGATTTCTACTGGTTGGTATTTATAAATGATATTGTGTAACCATATATGAACTTTCATCCTTAGATTGAGGGAATTAAGTTTATTTTTGTCCGAAGATATCTATCACCCAAGAAAATTGATTTCCCATTGTTACATTTGCAGGAGAGTTGTTGAACAAGAGTGAAATCAAGTTACGAGAAGAGCCTCTACCTTTTTTATTGCTAGACATTGCAAGGAAAAAGATGAATCATTTTATGGATATAAAGATGGGCTTCTTCAACCATGTGATAACAAAAACAATTGTGAGATTTGTCACTATCAATTAAGAAAATTTCCTTTTTTTGTTTCTTGGTATAGATAATAAAATTCAAGGCTAGGGGAGCTAAAATCCTGATAAAGTATGGAGAGAAATTTTGAGTTCCTCGCTAGGAGGTTACTTGGTGATTTAATTCATAGGAGCACATGTAGTCTCTACTATATCTAAGTCAAGCATGCATTCCTATGAAATTTCCTAGGTCGTGTAGGGTTGGGTTGTATCTATGAAAAATAATTTCATTTCCTTACATCTATGCCCTTTTACCCACTATTAATCAAAACCATAGAAAAGTTTAAAACACTAACATTCAATTACTTATACCAAAGTCAACTTGTGGAGCCACAAGGGAAAGGAGGTCAATGGATTGGTCATAGGGATAGAAGAGGGATGTGGGTGGGGAAAAAAGTAGGTCTTCTGGTCTTGATCTCGCTGAGAGGCATCCAACTAAGTAGTTGGGTGATCCATCAAGACTTATGCTCTCATATCCTCATTTAGACCATTTATAAAAAAATATTTTAAAAATAATTGGTAATGTCCTCTATGCGAGTTACCAAATGTTTGAAGGATGCTATAAAGTCTTTGACTAGCCCTGTTGGCACAATTTCATTTATCATCAAAAAAATTGAGTAGTTGTTTCAAAGAGAGCATAGATGTCCTTCACAAACTAGCTATTGGAAATATAATCCCAATAGGATTTCTTATGTCATTAACACCATTGTAAACACTCCTAATCTAAGTATAACACTCCCACCCAAGGTTTCATTAGGTCATCATTAACACTATGGAAGGAGAATTACCGTTCCATCTGGGTAACCCATATTGTTGAGTTAGAACCATCAAAATTTTCGATATATACTTTAGGAAATATGTGACACATATTATTCTCCATGATATTGATTCTAGTAGACATCATGGGGATTTGGGTCCACCAAAATCATTACTATATAATTATACCAACACGATCAACATAAAAAAAAGAGTCTTTTGAGATAGGTCACCCATAATAGTATGTTTGGGTCCATAAAACAAAAGGTTACTTTCAAGTTATACCAATGCTATTATCATTAAACAAGGAGTATTTTGAGATAGGACTCCAAAAATGGTACAATATGGCCACAAACAAACTTGAGAGTTATTATTGAACTCAGAGAATTCTCAAATTCTTGATATTTTAAGATATTTTTGTTTTCACTACCCATTCTACAAAGTCTAAAGTTTGCAAGGTCCTAAGGGAAAAAGAATTTCAAGGACTATACCACTTTAATACAAGAGTTCCTATGAGTATCTTATGCTATGACCAATCAAAAGTGGATGCAAAACTAACTAGACTCTGCAAAAAAAACCCTACCATAAATTGTCAAAATTGAAACCACTCATTAATGAATTGATAGATCAATCCACTCATTTATAATAAGCCCTAATCACAATAAATCTAAGGTATATTTTAAGGTGGATGCATTTATGTCTCTGAAAAATCAAACTATGATTGTATCACACTATAAAAGTGGAGTGAAGATGAGGGATGTTGGACATTGAATTTATTCTTGGGAATTATAATGTGTCATTAGATACCTCTTTTTTATGTAATCAATGCTTCTGCCATTTAGTACTTTATGAGATATTTCAAATTATATATCATATGCATGTTTTCTCCTTCCAGTGATCCATCAACAACTTTCATAATATTGGGTACATAAACATGATTATTTGGGATGACCGTGAGGTGGTTTGTTATCAATGATTATTAGTATCACAATAGACCTCTACATTACATAATATATCCTTCCACCATTTAGTAATCTTTGAATTTTTTCTAGATATATGATGTGCATAATTTCACCTCCTAGTGATTTATCGACAAATTTCATAATTTTGGTTACATAAACATGATTATTTTTTATGATCATGATGGACCAACAAGTATGAAATGAACAAAGCTAGACACCCAACCTACATAGCTAAGCCACACACTGAATGTTGGACAAGGATTTTAGATAAATTTTGGTTAATTTTTGGGATTTGTGTCATAAAAATTCAAAGGATAAAAGGAAGTTAGGTGATGGACCAAAGTGCACGCCAAAAGAAAAATTTAAGGAGTCAAGGTGCATGGAAGGAGGAAAAGTAGCAGAGCGATGCACAAAAGGTGGGAAGTAGTTAGGGTATTTGGGACATTATGTCCACTTTGTAACCATATTGTAATGGGATTAGCTCTATTGTAAAGGTATAAATTGTAATGGGTCTTTGGGTAGAAGAGGGGAGTGGGAAGAGTCTAGACGTACTTCAACAAGTTGGGTACAGGTATGTTTTTGAGCTATGACTGAGGTTTTGGGAGGTAGGATTGCACTACAACATAACAAATTAGGCAGGTATAAGTAGTGATTATATGATACATATTTTTGTAAGTGTAATGTGCAGATGTAATGGAGATTTGAAATGAATAATATAAGAATCCATTTGTTGTGGACATATCCCATATTGGGGTGAAACACGTTAAAATATGGTCTCTTTGAGTGTTTTTTTTATCTGTTCTCTTTATGTTATGGTTATTGTGCACACTTAATATGAATGCATGGTCAATATGAATAAATTGTCTGATGGTTTTACGCACTGGATGGATGATTTGGTTACATTTTAGATCATTGGTATGGATTACCATGCATGTGATGAATGAATGAATGTTGGTGGAGTAATGTCACGCATAGGGTATGTTGAATGATAAGTAACTTTTAAGTAATGGAAACTGTGCACACAATAAGGGAATGAGCAATGCATAGTAAGAAAATGTCGAATGCCTCTCTTTCCCTCATCATTGAGGAAACTTGGTCCTTGCATCCCCTCCAGATGCCTCAGGTGAGACTTCACTTGCTTGCAAGTGATGTCGAAAGGGCCGATGTCTAAGGGTTTTGTTGGTCTATTATCTTTGAACCTAGATTCTTCCCATTGTGCACCAACAAATGGTTTCATAGCCAATATTGAGATATATAATTGAAGGGAATGTTTTGGAGGCTGACTAAAGAAGATATCTCATAATGGATATAGAGGAAGGAATGAGAATTTTCCAGAGAATGGAAAAGGAATCCACAGATCAATGATGAACAATGGTTGCAAAGGTATCTATTCACAGATTTGCACAAGATATTCTTTGGTGAATTTCCGATAATTTTGATTGAATGGTTGTAAAGGCTAGTTGAGAATATTAGAAGATACTGATATGAGGCTCCGAGAAACTGGACCCATGACTTGATCATACAGTTGAATACAATAATTAATAAAATTTTGCACGCAATTGATTTTCGGTTGAATAACATACTGGGGGGTTACATTAGAGAGTTTACAATAGATTTTACCAAGTCTTATATTGTCATAGAGATGGAGTTTTTCAAGGGTCTGTGTGGAAAATTTATGAACACATTATATACTTCATAGGGGGGACTAGGGGATGAACTAAGGATGGTATAAGAGTGGAAGAGATGAGTGAGAGGATGACTAAGGAACAGATGGACTGGGGATGTTAAGAGAGGAAGACAATGTGTCAGATGGAGAGATTGGAGTATTGCATTGTGGGAAAAGGTTTAGGTATAGTAAGAAGGAGATTGTGGCTAAGAGAGAAGAGTAGCACGGTGTGTTCAAAAATTGAGACCCATGTGTAGTGCTCCATATCAC
Organism: Picea abies; assembly: GCA_900067695.1. Classification (NCBI taxonomy): domain Eukaryota; kingdom Viridiplantae; phylum Streptophyta; class Pinopsida; order Pinales; family Pinaceae; genus Picea; species Picea abies. The sequence goes on from CBVK0100084538.1 coordinate 7,198, forward strand.
CCCATATAGAGAAAGGAAATAAAATGATCCTCAATATAGTCTAGCAGAAGAAGGAAGTCCATCTCAAATCAGAATCTATTTTGAACCCACAACCCCATGTGCATCACCTAGATCTGAAGTAGGAACTAGAGCTTTGTAAAGAGAAATTGTAGTTAGTGGAGGAAGTTAGAATAGTATTTATAATAGTGGAAGTAGTGTAACAAAACAAAGTAAGTCAACATCACCAAAGGTAATTACTACATAGAATACAATGGACAGAATAGATAATACATTAAGGATGCTTGAATTCTAGGGAGCAGGGTTAGAGGACCCAAAGAAACATCTGTTCATATGTGAAATGATATGGACAACGATGAATTTCCAGGATGAGGTGACAAAGATTGTGCAGTTAGGAATGACATTCAGAAATCATGCACTGCTATGGTACATGAAATATCAGACTATGACAACAGTCGGATAGTCAAGAACATTGGAAGAAATTAGAAAAACTTTATTAAAGGAAATTTGGAAACCAAAATCTGAGTTGCAATACATCAAATAGATGGAGGAAACTAAGCAAGTGTAGACTGAGATAGTTTGGGATTATGACCAAAGGTTTAAATATGTGATGGGTAGGGTGACTTTCTATATTCCTGATGAACAAAATAGAGAATGGTTTATTGCAGGGTTGTTTCCACACATTTGTTGTCCATTAACACAACAGAAAGTCATGTCACAACCAGAAGCATTAGAAATTTTGATGAAGTTAGAATCATCTCTTGCAGGAGATGGCACAACGTTGGAGCAAGTTAAGTCATATTTGGTTGTGCTAATGATTCAGTTGTCAGAAATGATGAAAGGAAAGGAAAAAAGTGAACAAATTTGGTGCATTGCATGTAAGACAGAAGGCCATTGTAAAGACGAGTGCCAACTTTTACACAGTATATGGCCACAGAAGCATCGAGACCATTGGAAAGAGGAGTAGGGTATTGTGAAATATGCAAGACATGGGGAAATCATCTGACTAATTTTCCACTATTTCAAAAGTACCATATTACACCCAAGAATTTGTTTTGTAATTTTTGCAACTCTGTAGGACATGATGAGAAGGATTGTCACACATTCGAAATAATGAGATAATTCACTTGATATGCCTACAGGATCCATGAGGAAAATGTCATAGTAGAAGGAGTTCCATAGTACATTACTCTGAGAGGATTTAATCAGGGTGGACAAGGAGGATTTAGTAGAGGTTGAGGACGAGGAGGATTTGGCAGAGGAGGAAGAGGACCAATCATTTGTTATAGATGCAATCAACTGGGATGTTTGGGATGGGATTACCTGAATCCTTGCATGACATGCACATACTATAGAGCATTGGAACATGTGACAGAAGATTGTCCTCAACTCATAGTGAAATGGAAAGAATGAGGGAGCCAGAATCATAACATTGAGATGATAGTGGTAGAACATTGTAACAATTATCCCAAAGTAGCAGCAGTTACACAAGGAGGATCTAGAATAGGAGCAGATGCGATGAAAAAGGGAAAGGGGATCAAGCAATGGATTAGGAAAGTAGTTGAGACTATGCTAGAGTTTAACTCACATAAAGAGAAAGAGACATATCAACAAGCCATGAAAGAGATACTAAGGCTAGAATGGATAACATCTACATCAATTGTGCCACCAGTATATGATCACGCCATTCCAGAAAGGTCGTTTTTGAAATATTTTCTAAAAATTTGTTTAGAATTGATGAAGGATGAAACAACATTGAATATACTACATGGGGTGATCAATCAGTGCACCATGTTGGGTATGTGTACTGTGTGTATGAGCCATTGATTAATTTCTATTTTTCTTAAGAATTTATATTCATTTCTTTACTTCACAGGTTTAAAACTTACATGTGGTATAAAAGATCATTTTTGGCTTCATGGGGATGCCTTTGTTGCTAAGGGTTTGGCTCAGTCTTGATAAATCAAGTTTATCTTGGGTCTATGATAAACCTAGGTTCAGTCTTGATAAATCAAGTTTATCTTGGGTCTATGATAAACCTAGGTTCATTAGGAGCTTTTGCAATGGTGATTTGAGTGTATAAAGAGGAATGGAAAGCTCTTCTAGAATTGAGATAGAGAAGTTCAATGGTAAAAAGATTGAGCTATGGAAGCTTAAGATGGAGGAACTTCTTGTAGAATAAGAATAATGGATTATTATGGATCCTAGTACATAGCCTACTGGTATGTAGTCTACTAGTACACAGTCTACTGGTACAGAACCTACTAGTATAAGACTACTAGTACACAACCTATTGGTATGTCGAAGGAATATTAGGAGAAGTTGGATAGAAGAGCAAGGATTAATATTTGACTCTACCTAGAAGATTCAGTGCTATTGAATGTCTCGAGAGAATATACAACCAAGGAACTATGGGATATGTTGGCCCTTAACCAAATTTTGAGGAAACTTTGGTCAGGTTTGGACCACCATTTGGACTTCGATGCGAGAGTCGAAGATGGAGTGCCCAGGCGGAGCTGAGATCGTAGATCTCACTTGGTTTGTGGGCTATGTGGACCCAGTAAGGGGCTCTTTAAGGTTTTGTAATGGGTTATGGGATGTCATTCCATGGGTTCTCCTATGTTTAGGCCTTTTTGTAAGGAATTGTAAAAGTATAAATAAGTGTAAGAATGTATTGTAGAAAATAAGAGAAGTAGCTAAGTGCAAGTAGTTCTGAGTTGCTTTGTGCAAAACATTGTGTATGTAAGGCTCTGTGCTCGATAGAGAAGTTGGATTTGTGTCGTGACCTAGTTTTGGGAAGGAGGATCTGGTGCTCAGTGCACATATATCATGTCCTATGTGAAGCTTGGCTCTGTGGCTTAGTACACAAGAACAAAGGAATGTAAGAGATTAAAGAATAATAAAGAAGATGAAGTAGTTGGTGGACGTAACCCCACACTGGGGTGAACCACGTATATCTTGTGTCCTTTTTTTTTCTTTATGCTTTGTTGTTTATGTTATGAACTTGCTTAGTGCCTTTGTTAACATGTATGATATATATATATATCTGATGTTTCTTAGTTATTTACTTGTGTTAAGGATGAATGGATGTTAGATCTAACTTGTGATGTTAAGTGTTATGGGTATATTGTCATTTGTTACTGCATTGATCTATCCTTGGGTATGCTTTGTGATGTTGATTAAGATAATGAACTAATGCATGTTATTCCTAAGTGTTAATAGAGTACTCCACGAAGTGTTGTTATCACAGATTTATGTCCCAGCTTGGTTACAGACACCTACGTCCTTAACCCCCTGCCTCTACCACATGTGAGATTTCGCCTGCTTCGCAGGTGTTTCCTAAAGGGCCGGTAGTTAGGTTTTTGTTGGTGAGTTGTTGAAACATTGAACCATGGGTCTTCCCCTATGCCAACAAATGGTTCTATTTTCAGGACATGAAACTGTGATTGCTGGGAATTGAAGTAAAGAATAGAGAATATATGTGTGTATATCTGTTGTTGTAGTGCACAATACTCTACTTGACTTGCGAATCTTTGTGCTAAGAGAGAAACCTAATTTGAAGAAAAGAGGTAAGATATTAAAAGTGGTAAAGCTTTGTAAATTTGATAAGAGTAAGATAAGTGAATTTTTTTATTTCGAAAGCATGAATTTAAGTATGTTTAATAGATTCTATCCTAGTCTGAAGGCTAGGGTGTAGTTGGAAGAAAGAGTTGATCTAAGTAAAGCTAATAGAAATGAATAAATATATGTCATTCCTATGCGTAGAATTTTTTTTTGGACTAATAAATGGATGCAGGAACCTAGAAAGATTTTTTGCAGATTGCAAGTCCAACACTGTGATCCTAGTGTGCAGTATAGGAGAAGTTGGGGAACTTACCAGAAGAAGAGAGGATTGACACTATGTTATAACTGCAGAAGACAGGGACATCTTGCTAAGGAATGCCCTGGTACATGTCCTATTTGTCTTGGTTGTAAAATTGTTAATCATGAAGTTGAGGATTGCCCAAGGATGGTTGCTAAAGTTGAACAAATGAACATAAGTCAAGAGAATAAGAGCATATTAGAGAATCATACAAAGAAAGAATCAAAGAAAGTTGAGGCTATGTTAGTACAATTAAAAGAAGCAATGAATGATCACAAAGATGTCAGTTTACTAGATATCTTAAAAGAAAAACAACACATAAGCAGAAGAATAGGAGACTTCGACATAGAATGTGTCTTGGATGAGGAAACACAAGTGAATATTATGACAAAAAGAACTTGGGAAATTTTTGGAAATCCTACTATAGTACCTTCATTGGGAAGGATAGTTCTATTCAAAGAAAAGATGATAACCCTATGTGGAAGAGTTACTAATGTACCTGTTATCATCCATGGAACATCGACAGAGGAGGAATTTGAAGTTATTAGGTTTGTTGAGAACAACACCCCTTTTCTTCTTTTGTTAGGAAATACTTGGATCGAGGAGGATGAGATCAGAAGGAAAGCAGAGGAAGAAGCTATAGAAAAGAAAAAGAAAGAACTAAGGGAATTTATAACTAGGAAAATAGATCAACTGATAGAAGAACAAGAAGTTGGGTCGAAGCAACAAAACGCAAGAAAATTAGCTGTCGAAGTTGAAAAAGTGAAAGAAGGTTTGAAGGACCTATCCATGCAAGAGGAAAGTATATCTACCCTGGAAGTGGTAAGTGTAGAAATTTCAATACAAATTAAGTATTTCCTACGATTCTCTTGATCTAACAATTATATGCCACTGTTAAATACAGAATTGCTTCTACTATTATTCTTGCGGAAAATTAAACCATGATCACAAAATGAAATATCAAGAACACATAACACAAAAGTTTTACCGGGAAAGCGTAAAGCTAAAAACCCCACTATCATATATTATGTATATCATGGATCATGAAACAATCTCATAGAAAACTCTAATCCAAGATCTCT
>CBVK0100084540.1:0-18955 GCA_900067695.1 Picea abies
TTCAACATGTGGATTTTGCAAAACTCTCGAACTCCTGAAGAGCCGAGTAAATCCTGGTCGTTGACAAAGGAGAGAATGTGTGAGTAAATCCAGAGGTATAACACCCTGGAGAAATCAGAGAGCAGAGTTGGGAAAACTCTCGAAGAGTCAGGAGTCGTAATAGATCTGAGTCATTCATTAAGGACAGGTGTCGTCAGATTACTCACTCTGGAGCAGTAGTACTCCAGAAGAGTTGGAGAGTGGAGGTGCGAGGAATCCCAAAGGCCAGAATCACGAAGTCATCTCACCCATATGTGAAGGAGGACACGTGGAAAAAGATCGGCCACTTCAGAGAAAAGTCACTCTGGAAGAAAGTGGAGTTAGAGGAGCCAGAACTCCTGAAGGCCGGAGTGTTGGGGTTCATCTAAGTCGTATGTCAGTCAAGGACAGGTGTCATCATATCCTTCACTTCATAAGATAGCCACTTCAGGGAAAATTGGTGCCGCGTGGGTCAAGAAATCCCGAAGGCAGAAGTGTCGGAGTTGATCATGACCGTCAGTCGAAGTTGGACATGTGTTGGGAGATCTGACACTCCAGAGATTTCACTCCAGAGGTTTGTGGAATTGGAGACTCTAGAACTCCCGAAGCGCGGAGTCCTGAAGTAAACTGGAGTCATCGACACTCTGAGGGAGCATGGCGTAAGATTGCCTGGTCCGAAGACTTGGTACTTCAAATGACTTGAGGATAAGTGTTTTGGAAAAGTGTCGAAGTGTCGATTCCCCTACTAGCATGTGAGTTAGTCAAGGATCAAGACCAGTCATTGGATTGGTTGGTGGATGGATCTCCACCATAGATTTAGGAATTGAAGTAAACTGGAGTCATCGACACTCTGAGGGAGCATGGCGTAAGATTGCCTGGTCCGAAGACTTGGTACTTCAAATGACTTGAGGATAAGTGTTTTGGAAAAGTGTCGAAGTGTCGATTCCCCTACTAGCATGTGAGTTAGTCAAGGATCAAGACCAGTCATTGGATTGGTTGGTGGATGGATCTCCACCATAGATTTAGGAATGTTGGAAGCTTTGGGACATCAGAGAACTCGAGATGAAGCTTATTGAGTTGGATACACATGAAATCCACGTGGCCCCGACCAATGAACACTCGAGGAACTTGGGAGAGGTATATCTTCCAGTTATGAACTCGGTTTTGAGCATGGAGACCGTGGTTGGAAAGTTATGGACGAGCAGAATGAGATAGAGACCCCAAATGGAGGATCTGAGATAGTTAAGGAAAATGGAAAATTATGATGCCCCACCCCTTAAAAGAGCACCTAGGGGTTGGGTGTGTTACAAATTGGTATTAGAGCATGGAAACAACACTTGGCCTTCTTGGGATCATGCACGAGTCGTATGAAAATATTTATGAAGGAATTTGAGGGGTAACACCCTATCTTACCCTGTTCCTAAGAAGCTTAGTAAACCTCTACCAAAGAGAGGAATGAAACCTACTACTATTTATAGATGTTGGGAAATCTGCAATGTGTGTTGCTAGCATTTCCAAATAAATATGTTGACTCCACTGAGAAATTGTATGCGTTGTTGTAAAGTCATAAGATTGGGTTACCAAGGCTAGGATGAGCCTGTGGAGAATATTACTACCAAACATAAATTTTTTGCATAAATTCCTTGAGTAGAAGGAAGTAGATTAAAATACAGTTGGGATTTTACCCAACGAGATTGAATCATGCTAGCCTGTGGTAAAGGAAGCCTATCATTTCTTTGGGAAATGATAGTCAATCCTATAGGAGTGGGATTATGTTGATGGGCACTAATAGCAAGACTTGGATGTGAACGGATGGAAAGGATCCGTAGCAGTAATAATTATTGCTTTAATGAAGGGTTAAACCTTGTATATGTGTATAATCTCTCACAATCAGAGGAATGATTCTGGTGACCATTCTCTGAAAAGGGAGAGCATGTACAACTCTCGGGTTTCGAAGGGAACTGAGAAACGAATTTTGTTTCTGGGTACATGAATTACTGGACAGGGTTTTTCTAATCAAGCTGATAAACGGAGTTGTAGAATTATAGAGTGATTGAGTGAGAAATCACAATACCCTCCCTTGCTTGGTGGATATGAAACTAATCTGGTAGAGTTCTTGTGGGAGGAGGAGAATGGCCTCCGTCCCTAACTGTGTTGAATAGAAGGAAGAATTTTAGATGTAATGGTCAAGTCTGATCTTGACCTAAAGATACTCTGGATTTCTGAACTAGGATACTTAGTAAGTAGTCCAAATGGTATTAGACATTATTTTTAAAATTAAGATCAAATGGTTGACTAAATGTTGATCCTGAATGTGGTAAAGGAAGTGTTGGGGCACTTATAGAATCCCAATGGGTCATATTGACATCTAGTGGTGGATGGTAGCCATATAGATATAATTGGAGGCTAGCTTGGTTGATTCTGTTACCTTGGGCAAGTTTATAATTTCCCAGATTGTATTTATAAGTTGGGTAATGTTCTAGGGAGGTTGAGGTAAGAGTGTTTTCTTGCTAGTTGTTATCGTATAAAAAGAGAACATATTTATGAATATGTCTTATTCAACTTCCATGTGGATGTCGTGTGGATGACTACAAGCTCTCAACTGAGAGGGAAATTCAGTGTTGAGTGTTCCTATTAGGCGTGTCATAAGGATGGTAGCAATATCCTTGGAGGAGGATCTGAAAGTCTGAGATGACCATGTGCATGCATGACATGGAGAGGGTTCAAGCAATGAGCTTGCATGATGAATGTTTGGTTAGGTTTGTGTGTGTTTATGCTTTAGTGCATGGATTTAATGCATTGTGAAGCTCCTTGATATGAAGCCTGATAGTAATACCAGTTAGGTATGAATGATATTAAATGTGAAAGTGATGCACATGTATGATGTAAGGATATATGTATACTAAAGGCACAATATGGATGCCTTGATGAGTGATATGTAAGGCAATAATTGCACTTGCCAAGATTAAGTGAAAACCATGGATGCATGGTTGACTCCATTTTTTTAAAGAGTCATGAAAGTTATGTTTTGAATGATAGCTTAATGGGGTATGCGCTGCATTCCCTTAGGAAAGAGGAGTATAAATAAATGAAATATTAAATGAGAAAGGATGATTTGTTGTCAGGATAAGAGGCAAATGATTATGCCTTGAGAATCGCATGAGAATGATTTTGAACAATCATGAGTTGACTAATTTTAGAATAGAGATGTATGTAGGCTATGAAATATAACCATGGGAGCTACACACAGATTATTGATTATGCATATGGTTAAGTACATCATGGATGTAAGTTAAAAAAACCAGAATATGTATGGATACATAATTTGGGTGCATGACAAAGATGCATGTTTATATTCTTATGGGATATTTGGTAAACAACTAAATCTAAATCAGGGTTGATTCCATCACAAATAGTGATGGACATGCAATAAAGGAGTTTTTGAACAATCATGAGTTGACTAATTTTAGAATAGAGATGTATGTAGGCTATGAAATATAACCATGGGAGCTACACACAGATTATTGATTATGCATATGGTTAAGTACATCATGGATGTAAGTTAAAAAAACCAGAATATGTATGGATACATAATTTGGGTGCATGACAAAGATGCATGTTTATATTCTTATGGGATATTTGGTAAACAACTAAATCTAAATCAGGGTTGATTCCATCACAAATAGTGATGGACATGCAATAAAGGAGTTGCATGTTGATGGAGTTCCCCGTGAGAGAACTGTGTGAAAACTCTTTCAGGAGGACAAAATCACAACCTTAATAACTGATGAGAACTAAGCAGTGAGCTACAAGCTTATATATATATATATATATATATAAGAATCATGGATTACATTTTGAAAGATCATGTAATGAATAGAAGACTAATGAATGAATAAATGAGTACATTTGATTGAATAGGCTTGGTTAAAACTATGTTAAGGAAAGGTAGTTGTATGCCTTAGATACCCAAGTAGAGCTGCTCATCAGAGGGAAGACCAATCACATTCATCAAATCAACTTCACTATCCACTGGAGTTAATGGATCAAGCACCAGTCGTTCGATTAGATCGACGGTCGGGGATCATTGTGGAGTGCGAAGGTGAAATTAATGGACGTACTAGTTCACGACCCGCAATTAACCAACTTCATTGATCTTGTCAGGGTGGAGGATCAACGACCGTGATTAGACAGAGTCAGGTGAACACTTTCTAGATTGGGCCCCGAAATCACTGTGAACCATCGATTTGTGAACAAAGATCGATGGTTGGGAATCATTGCGGAGCGCGAAGGAAAAATTTATGGACGTGATAGTTCATGGCCTGCAATCAACCAATGTTGTTGATCTCGTCAGGGTGGAGAATCAATGACCATGATTAAAAGAGTTCGGCGAGCACTTTTCAGATTATGGATATTGAACTCTTTGATAAAGAGCGAGCATATTGGGATTTTGCAATCACTGTGAATCGTCGATCTATGAATGATCGGTGGGAGAACCTGCAAGGAACCCACGTGTTAATGTCGCGTGGAACTCGTACTATGATTGGGTTCTATGGTTGAATTTAGCACGTCAAAGCTCTGTATCAACCTAAATTCTCGGTCAAACACTTATGTGTTGGAATTATTATTATTTGGAAATCGTGTGGTTTAAAATCGATCGAGGGATAAGATCGGACGACCCATATTCATTGCAGAGATCGGAAGGAGAATTAAACGGCGAGCTATTTGAGGTTCCACAATCCCTTGCAGTCGTTGGATCTGGGAGAAAATAGATCTACACTGTCAATTTGCAGAAAAGGTGTTTAGCTGGGATCATAGCGCCAGAACACGGGAGCCGAAAGAATAACACCTGAAAATAATAGAGCTAAGGTCACAGCTCTCAATCGCATGGAGAGAAAACAGAGTCCCTTTGGGCCAATCAAGGAAGATAGAGTTTAACACTCTGTGTTAGATTATGGTCGTGAGGACTGGTTCTATGGGAATAAAGATGCCCGTAGCTAGCACATTGCATGGAATCTCTTCGAGGAAGGGCGAGTCTGCATGAAAGGAAGACAATGAACCTTTCGTTGAGGAAGGAGGACCGTTCGAAAAATTTTACTTACATTGCATGGATGTCAAAGGAAAGAAAATTTGGGTGACCATGAATGTGGGCACCTTGGTTACTAATGAAGGAAGAATGCTTGGACGCATTCAAAGAGAAACATTTAGTTTCATGTGCACTGATTTGGAATCATGATTAGCCTGTAGCAGGAATCATAGTCTTGTTGTAAGAGTGAATGAGGAGGAATAAGCCATATGGTGAAGAGGTTGGTTAAACTCCAACACACCATAGCAGGGTGCTTGTCACCAAGTGTGGCAATTTGAAGATCAATGCGAGGGTTCATTGGGTATGAATGTGGCCATGAACATTGGCACATTGATTAAAGTCACTTAATATTTATATTGCACTTGGAAAATTTAGTATGTTGACAGGATGCTTACATAACAATAATATTTCCCTTTTTCTTTATATACCCTGAATAGATGAAAATGACTTGGACCGTTAGTATGCATTGTATGAAAATATAGTGTGCATAAAAACTAAGAATTTGTTTGGCTAAGGAAAGTTGACTTGCAGGAAGAAAGAGTCTTCGATATGGCAATGTTGTAAGTCCATAAGGAAGACCAATTTCCTGCTGAGCTAAACTATTATGGGGAGGAAAGTCCCATGCTTTTGAATTTGGTTATGTGCGGAACAAATTTGAAAATAAATGAAGAAATTGGAAAATTTGTGGGTGACAGATTTGAAATAAAATTCTGAAATTTAGAATTGTGATGATGTCTCGTGAATTTTGTATGCCTGGGATACAGGTGAGAAGAAAAGATCTGTCCAAAAAGGATGAATGAAGGCTATCCAGCTGAAAAAGCATGAAGGAGGCCATTGTTGAGCCATGAAAACCCTGTGGTAAGCCATGATTGCCTGGAATATGTTGTGTTGAGGTAACACAACCTAGAGGGATTCCTCGACAGATAAATTCTGAGGGATGTCTTGATTGTAAGGCTCGATAAAGTCTCTGGGATTCTTCCTGTGTGAGAAAACCTTGGCAAGGAAAGATTGATCACCCGAGGGACAGTATAACAGAGAAGGGGATGCCTGAGCCTGGGCCTGGAGGGTGAGTGATTGAAAGGAAAAGGAGACTCTGATAGTTCTTCTAAACTATTGATTGGGATCATGCACATAATGGGTATGTCAAGGAAAAACAGTGAGCCAATATGACAATACATTCATGTGGATGCAAATCTACGAACTTCACAAATAAGTATTGTGCTATATTAGGAAATTTTCCTCTTGAATTTTGAACAACAATAAAACATTTTCACATGAAAATGTGATTTATCTGTTTGTTGTCCAAGATTATTGAAGGCAAGTAATGAAGACCAAGAGTCTGGAAAGGACCCGACCAAGAAAGAAGGTCGAGAGTTCTAAAGCGGATGAATGAGAAAGGCATGACAAGTGTTACTAAGAAAGAACGTCGAGGACGGTGTTCCTTTTAAGGAGGAGGGGATTGTAACACCCCTGTTTCCCCCAACTTGTAATTAATCATTAATTAGGATTACCATGTTGTGGCATGGAAATGATGTAAATGTATTATTGTTTGAATTGCCAATAACTGACTGTGGGGGGTGAAGCCTTGAATTACTAGCCATGATATCACTAGAGGAAAGAGTGAGGATATTGTAGAGAGGGTTCATTAGTTCAAATGGCCCAAATTCCCTTTGTTGAGATAATGAGCCTCTCTGGATCCCAAAGAGAGAAATCAGTTAATGAAAAAGGACTGGTGGTTGAGAAATCAACCACCCCCATGAATGGAAGCATGATATGAAGAAGAAGGTTAACCCAAAGTACCACAGGGTCCTACAAACCCAGACTGACCCGAGTTTCCCTTCTTACAGAAGGAATGAGATAGGAGGGATGTGCATGCAAGGCACGTAGGAGAATAGATATAACATGGATAGAATGCGAGGAACATTCAAGCAGCAAAGAACGAGATGAAGGCCACGAGATTGATGTTGAGGAAGCATCTAATAAACCTCATTGAGGCCATGACAAAGAGAGAAATCTTTGAGAATTTGCAGAGAACAGAACACGAGCATAAGATGAAACAGAGAAATAATCCCTCAGAAACTGCAAGAGTCCCCTGGTGATATCATGGCTTGGCACGAGGGTGGCCAGAGTGCTAAGAATGAATGCCTCTAAGCCTATGGTTGTGTGGAAAGGCGCACACCCACATTCAGTTAGTTGGTTGCTACCTGTAATAGATAAGTATTATCATATCCTGTGTAATTAAACTGTAACTGTACATTAAAGTTGGATATCCTATGAATGTTTCAGGGATGTGCATGTTTGCTTAATGGTTGTTTTGTGTCCCTTTAATTCTTCTTGATTTTGTATTTAAGAAAGTAAGGAATTAGCTAGCTTATACACATAAATGATCGAGCTCTGTGATGGCTCAAGCTAAAGTAAATGAACTATGAGTTCATCGACCTTGGGCACAATTTCACGTGTGCATGTCAACAGTCCCAATCATTCTGAGTCTCCTGGAGAAAGGAGTTTGTTAAGCTTAGGAGAGGTAGTGTATGTATGCACAGAGTCTCTGTGAGGCGGGCAGAGATCGAGAACTCTCTAAGCTCTAAACTCTGGGAGAAACACAAGGAGGGTAGGAGTTTGTTAAGCTTAGGAGAGGTAGTGTATGTATGCACAGAGTCTCTGTGAGGCGGGCAGAGATCGAGAACTCTCTAAGCTCTAAACTCTGGGAGAAACACAAGGAGTGTCCCTTCATTTAGTTTAAGGAACCAGTAAGCTCATGAGGTATAACTTCCTTAGAATGTAGACAAGGGGGCGTATTTCCCAGACCTTTCATTTGTTCTTAAACGTCAGATCTAGGCGGTGGTCAACCCGACGCCAACCAACTCCGGGAAGATGGAGAATTTTACCCCATGAAACCCCCTAATGCCAAAGTTAGAAAGTAGTGGAGGTCGCTGAAACAAGGGTTACGTGGACCTAGCTTGGCCGCAAGATCGAAGGGCATGAAGGACGATAAATCCAGAGTGATGTGGTGTAGTGACATCATCCAAGGGGATGTGGACCCAAGTTTGATGTGCCACATGTCACTCATATTCATGCGTATGACATACCCTATAAACCCATTGGAATGTGACACGTGTAACCTCTGGCCCGTTACATGTGTCAACCCCTGGTACGAGCCCGCCTAGCCAAAGTGGTTGGTGAAGTGACCGGAACTTCGGGAGTCCAGGAGTTCGGACTCTGGAGGAATTGGGGTATAGTATTGTTGAAGTGACCGGAACTTCGGGAGTCCAGGAGTTCGGACTCTGGAGGAATTGGGGTATAGTATTGTAGAGAGCCCAGAAGGCCCAAAGTAATGGAGGAGATCCAAGTCGTCCATTGAAAAGGACGTGTGTCAATAGATTGTGCAGTTCAGAGCAATAGAACTCTAGAAGATTCAACGTGTGGAGTTTGCAAAACTCCCAAACTCCCGAAGAGCGGAGTAAATCCTGGTCGTTGACGAAGGAGAGCACGTGTCAACAGATCTGGAGGTATAACACCTCAGAGAAAGAAGAGAGCAGAGTTGGGAAAACTCCCGAAGAGTCGGGAGTTGGAACAGATCTGAGTTGTCTGTTGGTAAGGACAGGTGTCGTCAGATTCCGCACTCCGGAGCAGTAGTACTCCAGAAGATTTGAAGAGTGGAGGTGCGAAGACTCCCAAAGGCTGGAATCATGAAGTCATCTCACCCGTATGTGAAGGAGGACGTGTGGCAGAAGATCTTCCACTTCAGACAAAAGTCACTCCGGAAGAAAGTGGAGTTAGAGGAGCCAGAACTCCCAAAGGTCGGAGTGTTGGGGTTCATCTAAGTCGTCCGTCAGCAGAGGACAAGTGTCAGTAGATCCTTCACTTCGAAAGATAGCCACTTCGAGGAAAATTGGTGTCGCGTGGGTCAAGAACTCCTAAAGGCAGAAGCGTCGGATTTGATCATGACCGTCAATCGAAGTTGGACGCGTGTCAGAAGATATGACACTCTGGAGATTTGTCACTCCATAGGTTTGTGGCATTGGAGACTCTTGAACTCCCAAAGTGTGGAGTCCTGAAGTAAATCAGAGTTGTCGACACTCTGAGGGCATGTGGCATAAGATCGCGTGGTCAGGAGACTTGGTACTTCGGATGACTTGAAGAGAATTGTTTCGGAAAAGCGTTGAAGTGTCGATTCCCCCCACTAACATGTGAGTTAGCCAAGGATCAAGACCAGTCGTTGGATTGGTTGGTAGATGGATCTCCACCACAGATTTATGAATGTTGGAAGCTATGCGATATCAGAGAACTCGGGATGAAGCTTATTGAGTTGGATCCACATGAAATCCACGTGGCCCCGACCAATGAACGCCCAAGGAACTTGGGAGAGGTATATCTGCCAGTTTTAAGCTCATTTTTTAGCATGGGGACTGTGGTTGGAAAGTTATGGACGAGCAGAATGAGATAGAGACCCCAAATGGAGGATCTAATATAGTTAAGGAAAACAAAAATTGTGATGCCCCACCCTTTAAAAGAGCACCTAGGGGTCGGGTGTGTTACATCTTCATGATGATTGAACTTTGCAATAAAAAACCATTTTGCATAGGGGTAAATGAATTCATCAACTTTCACATCTGGATTTCAAAATCTCCAAATCTAGTCATGAATGTTAACAAGACTAGGCTAGAGACCATTAAAACACAAACTAAAATAGTAGAGTTGAGACGAACTTTCTAAGAAATAACATCCTTCACCATAGGAATGGAAGGATTTGGATCCTTTTGCACCAAACATGAGTCAGAAATGACATCTCTCTTAACGATATCTTGGAAGGAGTTTCCCTGAATGAATATGGAACTAGAGGGAGAACTCTTGAGTGGGCACGTCGATGACCCTCCAAAAGGCTTGAAATGAGAAGTCACATGGCTCAAAAAATATGCAAAAATGGTACTAGTTGATAAGGTCATGGTTTCAAACAAGTTGTAATTCTAACACCCCCTCCCCCTGCCCACCACTTTTTGATTTGGGGGTTGATTTTAAGATTTTTGTTGCAATAGTACTAGTTGTTAAGGTCACGTTTTCAAACAAGTTGTAATTCTAACAACCCTCCTGCCCCCCAATAAAATATCGAACAACACTAGTAGCAAGGTGAGATTATTCACGACAGAGGTATTTTGTTTCTTGAAGTTTATGTGGTGAGCAATCATGCACATAAATTTTACTTTGATGCAGATTATAGAATCCCAAGCATAAATTCAAAGGTAGTTTTAAGAAGAAAGTTTATTTTCCATAAGATTAATAAGGGAACAATAAAGATATGTATTATGTTTGCTTACAGAACTCATGAGTAGAGGTAAAGAGAATTTTTAGTTTCATAAGTTATTTTGTTTTCATTTTCAGTGTTTATTTTTAGAAAATGTAAGATTGACATGGATAAACTCCATATACATAATATCTTCCTACATAATTAGGAGATCACCTTGACTAGATGGAGATATTTCCATAGGGATATTGACATTCAACCTTGTATTAGTTTTTGTGATGTAACAAAAAAAAATTTACCCATTTGCTTGATCAGAACATAGACAATAAAAACAAATGATGTGTTCATGATTTAAGAGGCCCTCTCTTAGCAGACATGAAAGGGATCAAGTGTAGGTATATCTCATCATGGATTATTTCCTAGATAACTCAAGAGTTTATGAATCTCAGGAATCATTCACTAATAATGGGGTTATGAGACATGCATGTGGATTGCTATCCAATAATTGAATTCGAGAGATCCGTGATTTGGGAGTTTGAGGTGGAATTTGAGAATTCAAGAATTCAACTCGGGAGCTACACCTTTACAAGGGCTATGAGAGAGTTTGATGGTGCCTTATTTAGTCCAAGCATTGTCTATCAAAGAAAAACATTTGAATAATGGTTTAAAGTGGATGTTTTTAATTGTATTGTAAGCCTTAAAAAGGGGTGTTAGAATATAAGGCTTACTTAATGTAATAAATTCACATTCGTATAAGTGACTAATAAATATTACTTAGATAATATTTAACTAAAGTAGTTATATTGCAGCAATATCACAACTACTTCACCAATAATATAAAAGGGGATCAACCTCATTAGATCAATTTACTTCATTGTAATAAAAACATATCATTTACATGAGTCCATTAAATCTGTTTTTAATCATATTTCCCAACTTCCTTATATATTTTTCAAAAATGGAAAAACCATAATTACATATATATCTTTAAATAAGTAGACAAGATAAACAGCCTCCAAAGGAAGGATATTCTTATTCGATGTTTTTGGTTGTACTTATAATAAAAACAAAGATACATTAAGTGCATTTTGTTGGGGTGTGACAACACACATTGCAGTTACATTTGTTTGGGTGGAGGTTTCTCAAACGTTTGGCTTTCCATATTTCTGGAAACGCTTGAGAATCTCATCTTTAAATGTAGAATCCCGTGAGGAGCTTCTTGAGACCTGTAAACCTTTTCTCCATTGTTGATTGTGAAATAAAGAATATCATTGTCCCTTGTCTCTTTGTTGTTGCATATATGTATGTGTTATATTGTTTTTCTCTCTGTTCATTATCCAGTTAAAGACTCGGATCCCAACAAGTTGTATCAAAGCAACATTGCAAAGTTGTCATAGGCTAAGGAGAGACGGGTGTAGGTAGACAGATACAGGGGTGTGAAGAGGTTGCAAGCCGAGTCTTTTCTTGCGGGAAGAGGGCCCGATGAAGGAAGCATGCCTTACAATGTGACAAATTGGACGAGTCGCAGTCAATGGTTTCTCGATGAGAAAGGGATGAGTCGAGGAGAGTTCAGGGCCACTTTCAGGCATCCCTCCTGATTAAATGTGGGGAAGAGATTGAATTGTTTTCAGTCTTCCAAACTAGTTCTACAACTCTGGTTTGATTCTTTTAGCTTTCGATGGTTGTGAAGGAAATGCTCCTCCTTTGGGCTCATCTTCTAGGTTTACCTTTGCATTTCTGGGATTCAAATATTTTGATATTTTCTAGAGATGGTTAGGTTATTTTCAAGATGAGGCACTGAAAACCCGACAACGTACTTGTACTCCAAGTAATTTTTTATTTTTCTATTGCATGTTGTGTTATCACATTCACTTTTTTCGATGATTAGAGAGGTGTCTTTCTCAGATGAGAAGTTAGTGTCAGCTTTCACTCTTATTAATACCGTGAGCATGTCTAGCTCTGCAATTGTTTGCGGGGTGAGAGGTCGGGCCCATGAGGGATACCTGTGTGCATATAGGTGGGTGTCACGTGGATATCATTGGAACTAGGATCTCACTAATGGAATTTGTGTCTCTAAACTTATGCAGGAACAAGGTCGATAAGAAATCGGTCGAGGCTGAGGCAAGGTGGAGGCAATGTTGGCTATGGTGGTGGTGGACGAGCAGGTGGTCATGAGGAAGGTAGCATTTGGAATGGAAGTGTGGGTGCCATTTGCAATGGCAGACATTAGCGGTGGAACAATGGTCTAAATTTTGTGGAGTAGGCATGGGAGCATATGGAGCTGGTGTCGAGGTCAGAATTAGGGTTGGAGGCAAGCGAGCTCTCATTCTCGGTCATTGTGTGCTTTCTAGTTCTGGGACAGCGCCGGAGAAAACACTTGAGATATCCTTCATGAGAGGTTCAAGACTCAAACATGGGACCAAGGTTTATTTGTCTTGAGTTGGTCGTTGTGGTCGTCGGACTCAAAACTCAGGGATGATTCCTTATCAATAGTAGAGGCATGTAAAATGAAGGTGCTACCAAATGGCTATGAGAAGCGGGGGCCAAGGTGGTAAGAGGGGGCAGGAATCCCTTGGTGGTGTCACATGACAGTGATGAAGTTCCCAAAAGCATTGAGAATTCGCAACCGCTATCTGTGAAGAGCGAGTGCCCTGGAGTCATCTCTTGTGCAGATATACTCACTCTCTCTGACAAAAATGGCATTGTATTGATGGGAAGTTTTTGAATGCTAAGTTCGAGATGGAGTTCTTATATGTAAATGGGATTATAGTTGTAATACATGGTTATCATGCATACCCTAGTTTTGAAATGTCACTGGTAAAGTCTATATGACCTAGGTGATAGGTCGGAGCATGTGGTATTCTCAGATACTATGTCTTTGAGGGATGTTTGGTCGGTTTTGGTCTTGGGGGGAAGTTAGTTCAATATTCTTGGTTTTTTGGCACATGTTTCTAGTATCTCGAAATCCCATGTATTGCATATAATGAAGCATTGAAATTATCCTGGAGGTGAGAGGTGAAGGCTCACTTGGCTAGCTTGGTCGGATTCAGTCAAGGAAGTGCATATTTGTTGGTTATGGTGATGGAGTTAAGGGATATATATTGTGGGATACTACTATCCAAAAATAATCATTAGTAGTGATGTGTACATGGAACAATCAAGAGTTGTTCAGAATTGCAAAGGGAGATTTGTTTGCAAACTCAAGAAGTCATTGTATGGCTTTAAACTCAAGTAGGAAATGGTACAATATGTTTGATTCCTTCAAGGTAACCCAAATTTTACAAGGAGTATAGCCATTGTGTTTATGGTATATTCATTATCTTGGTGATATATGTTATGCTTATAGCAAGCACAAGCATGGTGGAGATAAAAAAATGTAAATGTGTTGACCTACATAGAATAGATCTAGCTAAACAATGATACACACATTTGCAGAGAGAATTGGAAAAAGAAGAAGAAGGAGAGAAAGAATGGAAAGAATTCTCATTAACCGTTGTGAATAATGAATAATTTACACATGATATACTCTGTATAACTCAATGAGTTTGACTTGAGGTGAACCAAGTCGCCATAGTGGTGGTCTAGAGTGATATGGACACACACCAGCAGTTACGAGAGTGAACTGCCACCTATTCTAGTCTCTCAGGCAGTTACGGGAGTGAACTACCCCCTAGTTGAGTTAACTAGTCAACTAGTCTTCAGTTAACTGACTTAACAGAACATAGTGAGGAGTTAACCCAAGGAATCAAGGCTAATGCACCACTTTGGTGATGATACCAAGGCAAGGTCGAATTAGCATGGTGATGATCTCAATGTTGCATGGTGATGATCCCAATGCAACATCTAAACTCAACTCAACTAGTCAAACTGAAGTGTGAACTGAAAGAGAATATTCTCCAGGTGGAATATTCTCTCTTAAAATATAGGAGACTGGATAATGACTAATGAACAAATAAAAACCTTAGGAAAAAGAAATCCTAGGTGTGTGTGAAGTAACTCCAACACCCCCCCTGAACATCACTATGGTGAAAATAAAGATTGGGTCCCGGCAACGAGGCCATGTTAGCTACCTGTTGACGGGCGAAAATGACCGTCTGTCAACTGGGAGAGTGGAACCGGTCCATGTGGGTTGGCTGCCAACACTACCCAAGTACAAAAGATACACTGAAAATAAAGTGAGGAAAGAGGGAAAACCTCATGGGAAAAACCCCCCCTCAAGGTAAAATGTATGTAAAAAACAAGAACTATAGTTGCTAGGCAATTGTGTCCCTCACTCCAAGACGACCTCGCAGAGAATGGAATTTATGCTCAGTGAAGGTCTTGGTGAAAATGTTTGTCGTCTGTTATGTTGAAGGATGGAACTATAAGTCGATGATCCCCTTGTGTACCAAGTCTTGGATGTAGTGCATGTGGATCTCAATGTGCTTCGTCTGCTGCCTCTGAACTGGATCTCTGCAGAACTTCAGAGTGCTCTGGTTGTCACACCAGATGACGATCGGTCGATGAAAGTAAATGCCCAACTCAATGAGAAAATGTTGTAGCCACATAGCCTGAATGGTTGTGTTAACTACCCCTCTGTACTCTGCCTTGGTTGAAGATAGAGCAATGGCATCTTGCTTCTTGCTCGACCAACATATAGGCCTGAAACCAAGACTGAGTGAGTAACCAGATGTGGACTTGCGAGAAATGTTATCGCCAACCCAGTCGGAATCAATAAACCCAATGAAATCTAATGTAGAGTCTGTTGCATAATGAATCTCAAAGGTGATGGTGCCATGTACGTATCGAAGGATACGCTTTGCAGCTTTCCAATGTAGCTCATGCGGCTCCTGCATGAACCTGGAAACTGCGCCAACTGCATATGAGAGGTCTGGTCTGGAGTGTGTGAGATACAACAAGCTCCCCACTAGCTGTCTGTACAGTGTGTTGTCAACCAGTGGAGTCTCCCCTCCATCCTCAAATTTGACTCCTGATAGGAAAGGATTCGGAGCAGACTTGCAGTCTGTCATGTGAAATCTCTCAAGGATATCTCGTGCATACTTGGCTTGAGACAGTTTGATGCATGATGCATCCTGACTGATCTCAAGTCCAAGGAAGAAGTGTAGCGGACCCATGTCTGTCATCAAAAACCTGTCATGAAGAATCCTCTTGACTGCAGCAATTGCTGAAGGCGAGCAACTGGTGATCAACAAATCATCGACATACAGCACTAAAAGTAGAAGTGAATCAATCGTCCTTAGCATGTATACATTCAGGTCTGATTTATAATGTACAAAGTTCTGTGACAACAGGTAGGAGTCCATCTTGGCATACCATGCCCTCGGAGCCTGCTTGAGGCCATAAAGTGACTTCTTCAATCGACAGACCAAAGATGAGTCCTACATAAATCCCTAGGGATACTCCATGTAGATCTCCTTAGAGAGATCACCGTGAAGAAATGCATTCTTCACGTCCATCTGATGGACTTCCCATCCCTTGGTTGCCGCAATGGCAAGTGCCAATCGTATGGAATCCATATTCGTTATTGGAGTGAAGGTCTCATCATAGTCAATACCATGAACCTGCTGAAAGCCTTTGGTGACAAGCCTGGCTTTGTATCTGTTGATCTATCCATCCGCTGTGCTCTTGGTCCTGTAGACCCATCTGCATCTGACAAGTTTCCTCCCAGAAAGAAGGCGAACTAGATCCCAAGTTTGGTTCTCGAGGAGGGAGTTGTACTCCTCCTACATGGTGGATTCCCAAAAGGGATTTCCATCAGCCTCGCCATAAGACTGTGGATCTGAAGACTGAACCAAGAAAATATTCCTAGAAGGCAATGGTTCAGTGGCATTGAGTGCAACAGGAGGCTCCTCGAAATCATATCGAGTCCTCCTGGTATCGGCTGGATCACCAATGAGATCCCCTACATCCTGAAGAGTAGTTTGTGCCCACTTGGGCCTCTACTCTAGCTCTGCAACTACATCTAGATGCTCTGACTCTGCATCTAACTGTACTGACTCTAAATCTGAATTTGAATCCTCTGAGTCCTCTAAATCAGAACTCTCATCTGAAGAAGACTCAACATGTGCATGCTCGTCATCTTGAGCAGGTGGAAGAGTGAAGGTGTCTGCATGCGGTTGTTGAGGTACATGCGAGACACTTTCCTCGAATTGGACACTACGCTCAATGATGAGCTGGTCCAAGGAAAGATCAATAAGTCGATATCCCTTCACACCGTCGGGGTATCCAACAAAAATGCACTCAGTGCTTTGTGGATCAAGTGCCTTCCTCTTTTCAGAGGGAATCATGGCCCATGCACGTGAACCAAAAATACGAAAGTGGGCCACTTCCGGTTTGAGGCCACTCCAAGCCTTGTAGGGGGTCTTATCCTTGACAGATTTATGGAGAGATATGTTTTGGATGTATGTTTAACAGTTAAGTTCTTCGACCCATAGTCTCTGTGGTAGTGACTTTGCATGCAACATGCAAGATGCCATCTCCTTTAAAGATCGATTTTTCCGCTCAGCAACTCCGTTTTGCTGCAGAGTGTAGGGAACTGTATGTTGCAACTGAATCCCTGCCTCATGGAAAATATTATGGATCTCATGATTCACATACTCTCCCCCGTTATCAGTTCGGAGGACTTTGATCTTCTTTCCGGACTGTGTCTCAACCAAATCTTTGAAATCTTTGAGGTGTTGAAAGACCTCGGATTTTTGCCTGAGAAAGTAGATCCAAGTAAAACGTGAGAAATCATCAACAAAAATGATAAAAAACCATGCTTTTTTTATCAATGGATGCGGAAAAGGACCCATGAGGTCACTATGGATCATATCTAAAGGTGCAGAAGCTCGCTGAGACTTTCCTTTGACGAATTTCTCTTGAGGGTGTTTTCCGAGAACACATCCCTCACATACTCCCTTGGAGAAATGGATGTCTGGTAGACCATCAACTAATCTGTGCTTGCTAAGTTGTTGCATGTATCTAAAATTCAAATGTCCAAACCTTTCGTTCCATATCCTACTACTTTCATCAGCATGAGTAAGCAGTAAAGCAGAATTAGGTTCAATGAATTTAGAAAATGTATACAATATAGACTGATGATTTACCTCACCGGTAGCAACCCTGGAGTTGGTTTGCATGTCATATATGTCCATGGAATTTGGTGTGAATACGACTTTCATTCCGGTGCCGGAATTCATCATCTGATACACGGAGAGAAGGTTGACAGAAAGCTTGGGAACATGCAGCACGTTCTCAAAGCTTTCGTTGGTGAGTTCAATCCTTCCTTTGTTGGTGACTTCGACAGAAGAGTTGTCCCCCATCAGAATAGGAGGACCTTTGCATGCATCTAAAGAAGAATAGATTTCTTCTAAGGCAGCCATGTGATGTGATGCTCTTGAATCTACAATCCAAGCATCGAGAGAGGAATTGATTGCAATCAAGGCATGGCTAGAATTGCCTTTCTTGGAATTCAGATCTTCTGGCTTCTTCTTCTTTGCACCCTCAGGGATGTGATCTCCAAGGTTGTTTTGCTGAAGTATCTAAGGCATCAGATCTTTTTTTTCCATGCATGCAGATTCCGAATGGAATCCTTTGTGACAGTATGTGCATTTCTCTCCTTTTCTTCCCTTTTCTCCTTTGAATCCGGAGGCATCGGTGAAGGGTTTTGTGTACCCTTCCTTCTTCGTATGTGCATGAGATTTCTACTTATCTTTATCTTTAGATTTCTGATATTTGTGTCTTCCATCATGCACATTGAGTGCATGCACCCTTGGGCCTTTTATTGCGCCCATGTTAATGAGCTTGGTTTTCTCTTGTGTCAGGGATTTGATAAAGTCCTCAAGAGAAGGCATCTTCCAAGTGGCTCCAGAGGTGAATCTGATAGTATGGAATGTGGATACGAATACAGAGAATTCAGGTCCAATCTTGGAGAGAATGGTGAGAACCATTTGTTTCTCCTCCGTCGATTTATCAACCCCGCAAGCTTTGAGTTGCGACAGTAAATCCTTGAATTTTGTAAAGAAATATTGGATATTGTCGAAGCTTTTTGGATCCAATGTGAGCAGCTCCACCTCCAGCATGTGTCCCCTCATCTCATCTTGTTTTCCAAAGAGCCCTTCCAAGATTTTCTAGGCTTCATTGGGAGTCTTACAAGAAGATATGTGAAAAAGGAGATCGGGAGAAATAAGACACCAAATTGTTCTGACTGCCTCATCCATGCGATTTAAGTACTTGGATTTTTCTATGGCTGATGTCGGTTTTGTATCTGTATTTATGGTTAACCTATACAACCCTCTAGATCGGAGATGTATGGATATTTTATCCTTCCATGCAAAATAGTTGTAAGGTGTAAGAATGAATTCTTTTTGGAATTCCATCTTTCCATTGTCTTCAATCTTTTGTACCTGCAAAAAAATTTGGTGTAGCTTTTGCTTAGCAGTCCATCGGCTCTGATACCATGTAAATGTGTTGACCTACATAGAATAGATCTAACTAAACAATGATACACACATTTGCAGAAATAATTGGAAAAAGAAGAAGAAGGAGAGAAAGAATGGAAAGAATTCTCATTAGCTGTTGTGAATAATGAATAATTTACACATGATATACTCTGTATAACTCAATGA
>CBVK0100084588.1:0-16218 GCA_900067695.1 Picea abies
CAAACTTTGCTTTCAAGTTGTACAGTAACATTTTTGTCCCCAGTTGGGTAGACTTTGACTGGCTATGTATAAAGAGAGGGGTGGTGGAAGCAGATTTCAGACTTTCAAATAAGGTATCAATGATATGAGGATCATCCCCTCGCTCATCGTTCTAGAATGCATCTAACAACATTGTCTCCATCGCAATTGTATCCCGTAAATAATCATCCATGCCAACCTCTATTTCATTGACTCCATTGCCAACTTGTGAAGAACTATTATTGTTATATTCATTCCTAATTGGTGAATCTGGACGTAGTGGGAATTGAATAGGTGGTTGATTCAACCATTCTTGGTATGCTTCCTCTTTGAGTTGTGCTCTTATTGAAACCTTCTCTTGATTTGACATTGTAGTGGGGTACAATAGAAGATGATAGGTAGGTCACTCATTATGAATCCTAATTTCAAAAATATTGAATATTAGTACATCAATGATATTATTAAGCATAATGCAATTGGTTTGTTCAAATCACATTATACAAAACAATTATTACCATCGTTGACCCAGGATTGTCGCTGGAAGATGGCATGTTATTATAAGAAGCGTAAAGCGGTTGTCCATTTTCATCTACCAACTGCTTGTGGGTTTGTTCAAATCACATTATACAAAACAATTATTACCATCGTTGACCCAGGATTGTCGCTGGAAGATGGCATGTTATTATAAGAAGCGTAAAGCGGTTGTCCATTTTCATCTACCAACTGCTTGTGGTATGTTTCTCCTGAGAAGATCTTCCAACGTTTTTGAATCGGTACTAGAATATTACTTGCATCTGAACTTGATTCTGAATCAAGATCCTACAAATTTGGATACATTTTTATTCAGATTGACATGGATAACAAAAATAAATTTGATTAGATAATCGAAATATAGATAAAATCCTAACTTACTTGAGGTGGAAATAGAGAACTCCATGATGGACTTTGAGCAATATGGAACGAGCTGGAATTTGAAGAATTGGCCATTTGATATTGTAAGTTTCTTTCCCTGCATTTGAGCAAAATCAACAGTAAATTATTTTGAAGAATAAGGCGACTTTAAGCACAAAATGTATACTATGATGTATTGCAAGTCATGTGGATGCATCATGAAAAATAATTGAAGATGAATATATTATTTGTGTGCAAATAAAAATTCAGATAACTTTGAAAACATAACAGTGCGTTACTGTAACAAACACGCACCAGTGCGTCTATAACATTGTAAAGCACCGAGGGTTTATATACGCATTGCACCGGTCCCATGAAGTCAAATAATAATAATAATAAAATAATCCAATATCGGTGCTCCAAAACTTTAAAACGCACCGGTGCGTCGCATACATATCAACACCAATGTGTTAAAGTAATAAACGAACCATAATTTCAATTTTTTTTTTTTTAAAGCACGACTTTGTTTTTTTACAATTGAAAAATGAGTGGGAATATAAAATATAATTTCATAAAGTCATTTAAATAGTAAAAACCTATTCATTGTTTCATTATTTTACCAAAATTTACAGTGAAAAGATTTGCAAGAGAGCCATACCGGAAAGCACTATGGAGAAACATAATACTTTAGAACAACATGATTTCTTTAGAATATCAGAATTTGAAGGTAACTATGGTGATTCATTTAAAACAATTTTCATAAATTTTTTCATGGGTATTAAGCTATTCAATATTTTATTATTTTGCCAAAATTTACAGTGTATAGATTTGCAAGAGAGACATATAGGGGAGCACCGTGGAGCAAGAAATCAATACTTTTGAAAGCAGAGTTATTCAAAAGCTCAGAATTGGAAGGGTATGGTAATTCATTCAAAACCCTTTTGGAGCAACAAAACTATTCAAGAAATCAGAAATCAAAGTGTTCTGTGATTCAGAAAAAAATTAAAAAATTTCATACCTACCTTAAACCCTTGCTTCTTCTTGTTTGTGTAGCTGCAAAACTTCAACTTAGCGTTTAACTCCTTCTATCACTTCATAATTATAGCTTTTCATTTTAGGTTTTTAGATTTAATGGGTTTATGTTTCCATATAAAAGGCGTTTGACATGTGATGCACCGGATCCAAACCCTCTCGGTTGTGTCACGTTTTTCTTAAAAACAGTTTCGGGTAATTGGTGCATCTTATGTAATATAACGCACCGGTGCACTTACAGATACAAACACACCGACTATGCCACAAATAATTAAAAAAATACGTTCATGGACGTGTAAATTTATTTGTTTATGGTATTATTATTATTATTATTATTATTATTTTTCGTTTTTTCAATTGGAGCAGTGTTGTTAACGATACTTATCACATCATTGTAATTTAATGTTTTTTAAGATCGTTTTTATCGGTACATTTTTAACATTAAACGCATCAGTGTTGTTAACGATATATTGTGCACCGCGTTAATTTATTGTTATTTTAAATCTTTTTTTTATAGTGGTGCATTTGAAAACATGTAATGCACCGGTGCTTTAATATTAATACATTGCACCGAGATACCTTTTTTGGTGAAAATTATGTGATTTATTTATAAAATACATTTAATATCTTTTGTATTGAATGGTACAGGTTGTATATTGATAAAAAAAAATGTATGAGAATAGTTCAAGTAACAAAAATTCTAATGGATACAAAGATAACACATCCAAAAAGAAAAAAAGAAACAAATTCTTTGTAAATTCTATAAAAAATTAATATGTTAAAAAGACCAGTTCTTTGTAAATTCTATAAAAAATTAATATGTTTGAACTATATGTAAGTTTAACTAATATGTATTATTTAGTGTGTGTCCCGCAGAGCCATAAAATGAGGAAGCTCGATCAGATTCTTTGTGATCTAAATGCAGAAGAGCATAAAAACTTGATGGAAAAATTGCAAAAGGATGAACCAGGTGAATGAAAAAATATAAGTGTTTGGCATGTGATGCAAAGGGACCACTTATTGCATCAGATCTCAAATGCATTCATCCCTTTGACTTTTTGTTTTTTTAAACGATTTCCGATTTGACGTTTATTTTTAAAAACGTTTTCCATTTTCCACTGCACCATTTTGACAGAAACACACTAGTGTGTTTATGTCTAAGGAGCATCGATAAAGCTAGTTTTTTAATTTTTTTAATTTAAAAAATATGGCGCATAAAAAAATATTGTCGATGTTTTCTCATCTAAACAACACAGAAAATGCTGTCACATATATTTTTAAAAATTTTTCTTCTCATCGGTGTGTAATTTTTCTATTGTTTTTTTTTTTATGAATGTTTAATTTTTTTGCTATGTTTTTTTGTTTTCTACTGTAGTCGCTGTGATGTCTTCTATATATATCGCATTGTTGTAATTCACAATTTTTTAAAAAAGAAATTAAACTATCCGATGCGTTTGAACGCACCGGTGCTTTGTATTTAAAAATTGCACCAGTTACAACGATTTTTTTTTCGCTGAAAATTATGTGATTTATTTATAAAATATATTTGATAATTTTTGTATTGAATGGTACAGATTGTATATTGATAAAAATATGAGTGAGAAGAGTTCAGATAAGAAAATTTCTGGTCGACACAATGATGACACATCCAGAAAAACAAAAAAGACAGGTTCTTTGTAAATTCTATACAAAATTAATATAGTTGAACTATATGTAAGTTTAACTAATATGTATTGGTTAGTGTGTGTCATGAAGGGCCACAAAATGAGGAAGCTTGATAATATTATTTATAATCAAAGTGTAGAATAACGTAAAAGCTTGATGAAAAAATTGCAGAGTGATGAATCGGGTGAATGAAAAAATACTATTCAATATGATTTTTTCTTTTGAATTTTCATTAATAATATACTTAGAAATATTATATGACATGTTTCAAACAATCTATTAATTCACATATGTTTAATGTTCTACAGGCACCAAGAACGAGGGAACATAATGTCATCCTAAAAAAACAAAATTAATTAATATAGAAGATGTAAATGATGATGAATTGGTCCTTAGCTCATCTGGAGTGTTGTTGGAGATTAATCAAAGGGGGGTAGGACTTTTACAGAACTATGAGGGATATAGTGGAACGAACGTATATACATACTTTCAACTCACAATATAGAAATCAATCCAATAATTCCAAGAACCAGGTTATATCTAAACTACGGGAAGCATTTCCAGAGCAATGGTCAATGAAATCTGTCAAACTTGAGATAGAAAAAACATACAACAACAAAAAAAATCATTCAAAAAGTAATATTCCTAAAAACACTTTTCTAGAATATGTATACATTATACAAATCATTCCTAATTTATTAATATCAATCTTGTTATATTTAGTTTTCATATATCAATATACAAATATTTAATTGCAGTGTTACTTTTTTCAGGAAGATTATGAAATTCCCAAAGGATCAACGAGTTGATATATGAAATATGCCAGTAGGAATGTCGAAAAATGTGTACAAGGAGATGGTAAAAGAAATGGACATAATTGCATCGCAGGAGGAACCATCTCAACAACAACGTGCTTCAAATGTATGAAATCATTGAATTGTTCTATTAGGTACATATAAATAAATAATTTAGCATTAATTGTTAATTTTCAAGTATTTTCTTGTAGAAAACAAAACAAAATGGAACTCATTCAACACATAAAACAGGATGACAAGGAAGAAAAGGGTTGATAGATGAAATCATTGAATTGTTCTATTAGGTACATATAAATAAATAATTTAGCATTAATTGTTAATTTTCAAGTATTTTCTTGTAGAAAACAAAACAAAATGGAACTCATTCAACACATAAAACAGGATGACAAGGAAGAAAAGGGTTGATAGCAAAGTTTGTGAGTAATTGTTATTTCCTTATAACATTAAATCAAGATTTCATTTTTGTATATTTTAAGTTGTTTTACAACGACCATCCTTAAATGTCTTCAAACGAGTGCTAACATACGAAGAAGAGCCATCACGAGAATTGATTAACATTGGCATAAGTAAGGGTTATGAGTATATGTTGGCATATCAAAAATTAATTTTGGAATTTGTAAGTATCTATGTTGTTTTAGTTCTCTCGTTTTATAATTAATGGAACAAAAAAAATCTTTTACATTGAATCTATAATTTATTATGGGTTATATTAAAACTGCAGGAAACAAAGTATGGAAATGTGCCAACAAAAGAGTTTAAAACTGCAGGAAACAAAGTATGGAAATGTGCCAACAAAAGAGTTGTTTACAGAAGACATGCGATTTGGTTTTGAAAAAATGTGTATCATTCGAGACTCGATTCTTGCTATGGTATGTCACTTTTCAATTTACATTCATGTATATTATATATTTCAATTTTCATTATTTTCACCAGTGCAGATGCTCTCATTACACTTTATTTTTATTTTTGTAAATGGAATCATTTGAAGAAGAGGAAAACAATCGAGCCAATCAACAAAACATTAGACTAAATAACCCAAGTCATGGAAGTAGCTTGAGGATGCCTGACAACAGTTCCAGTGAAGAATGATGATCAATATATTTGGATATCAATGCAAGTTGTATTTTTTGAAATAATTGTATGTGAAAATCATACATTTTGTTTAATGTAATGGACATAATACTCTCCCAATTGAAAGACAAGGGGTTGCCAATAAGGGTCCCATTTTGTATGACAAAGAGCCTCTTATTCATATACAATAAAATATGTTTTGTTTTATTCTTTTGTGTTGTCCAATGTTCTTGTGAAATGTTACATCACTGAATAAATACATGGATGATTAAATATTATAATGAAAAGATGTGAACACTGATGATATAACAAGATAATCCAAATATCATATCCAAATGCACTAATCAAAATTTAATTTACATGAATACTATTATAAGATATTTGTCAATTTTTTGATAAACAATGGAATTAAAAAATAACAATAATTGTGCACTGTCACAGGTCGATGCTTCTGAAAAGAGAAAATGACAACCAACGCATTCAATGATAAAAAGCATCGGTGCCTTTAATTATAACACGCATTGGTGTCGTAAGATAATACATACTGGTGCTGACATAAATTGAAAACACATCGATATTAATAATATTTTAACCAAAAATTGTAATAATAATACGACTTATCGGTGTGTTCAATTTATAAGTGCATCAATGCTTCTCTTTCACGAGTATGCATCGGAGCCTTCTCGACATCATGCAACAATCATGTTTGTTTTTTAACACACTGGTGCATGTTATCATTGGTTTTCCTGGTGCTTTATTCCTATTAAGGCATCGATGTGTTTATGTTTATAAGAGCATAAGTGCCCCATATTTCTTGGACAACCTTGATGCTTTGGTGACATGTGATCACAAGGGCTTAAATTTCAAGAACGCATCGATGCTCGGTATCATATATTCGACCGGTGCGTTGTTGTTATTAAAGCATCGAGATGTAGTTTGTATAAACGCACTGGGGCTCCAATATTTTAGGACTCGCCCTATGCGTTAATGTTTTAAGTGCACCGATGTGTATGGCCTCTGAAGTGCACCGCATGTAAAAACATCCGCCACAACCTCCACCTGCCCAAATATTTTTAGTTATAATGAAGTTCTGTTATAATCTCCGCAAAACCATCTGCTACCAAAACCAAATGTTTTTGCAAAGGTTGTTTTGACAATTTTTGTCAATTTTTTAACACTACAAGCCTCCACTAGAGGGTCTTTTCCTTGTAGTGACATGATGCTTTTACAAGTCACACTAGGTATGGTTTTCCAATACATTACAAGCGCATCAGAGAGTTAAATTCAACAAGCAAAATTTCCTATGCTCTTTAACGTGCTAATAAATGTATGGATGCATTGTCTAATTGTGCTTTTACCAATCACATTTGGAGCATTCCTCCAATACATTACACTTGTGCACCAATGAGTTAAATTTAACAAGTGGAATTATTTTTGTGCTCTTCAATGCACTAATAAATGTATGGATGCATTGTTTATAGTTTCCTACATAAGCTTACATGCACGAGACAATTCTAACACTGTGTGCATGAATTTTCCATGCTTTTCAATGTGCAAATGGATAGCAAGAGGCACCAGTAGCGATGCCCCCATAAGATGTGGCACGCCATTCACCCTTTGGTAACAATGCCAAGGGATGGTGGTGCTCTCTGTCATTTTTAGCACACTGTGTTTGTCAATGTCCTAAAAACTACTAGGGCATATTACATGCAACACCTTTACATAAACATGGCACTTTGATAGTTAAATTGCACCAAATGCCAAAAATAATTATAAAACTTATCAGACTAATCAATGTGTGAACATTTAAGTAAGAGCACTATGAACAATGTGTTCGTATAATGCATCACATTGTATTCTTGATGCACTGATAAAATTGTAGTGTATTGTGAATGATGCCTTCAATTAAACTTGGTGCACCAATGAGTTTTACACATTTTTAAGGCAATACAATTTAAGTTCAATATTTATGAATATTACAAATGGTAATTTAGTATAGAATATTTATCTAATAGATATATGTGCCTAATGAAATTTGTATCTGAATTAGGGACAACCAAAACAACAATAGGTCGACTGATATACCTTCGTACGTGAGTGGGAGGCTCATGACAAGGAGAAGGATTTGTTCCCTCGTCCTATTAATCTCAGACTCATCAACTTTTGAGGTATGTTGGCCTCCTCAAGTTTTATGAGGAGGCTAACTCCCTCAAGGGGAACATATGCTTATTGATGCAGTTGTTCTATCATTGGTATCATGTCAAGCAGGTCTTCAGGATGGGTCCTGGTATATTCTATTGATCCACATAGGAGGATTTTTATTTTATCACCAAGGTACCTAGGAAGGGGGATAATTTTCCCCATTTCTCAAATCTAATGCTTAGTATTGCAGGAGAAGGTCAAATGGCATATGTGCAGAGATATGTCAATGTGGATAGCATTGGCTCTATTGACTTTCATGATGCTCAAGTCCAGTTGAGTTTACATTTTTTCATAGTAGAGGAGGTTAAGTGCTTATCCCTTATGATCACAACGCTAGCACAAAATATGTCAAGGGGTTGGGAAAACTTGTGATTGGGAGGTGGAAACACCCAACGTTCCCCAACGCTCGTGCGACATCGACAATGCTCGTGCGACATCAACGCCTTTCGTTCGATGGAAAAAAACATATCAATTTACTTAACCTGGACTACACCTTACTTAAATTCATTTCGTTTATTAGTTAACTCTCATGTGTGTTTCGTATACTTAGCCAAATAACAAGTAAAGAACATCATGCATCCATTGTATAACAAATGAATGTGCAAGTTGGAGGGAAAACCAACCTAACAAGCAAATCTTAGTACATAACAACAATGTGTCGAGCTTAACTCATGCCACACACAAAGAAAGAGTTAAAAGGAGCTTTCGCTCATTACAGGAACCTGTTGCGAAAACATTATAACTCTACTTTGATGATATGCCCTTGGGCACCCTTCCTTAGTTGCCTCAGTCTGAACGAAACTTCTTCATGCTTCGTTTTTGTAAAGCCTACTACTTTGCCTTAGATTAGAGCAACCTCCCTTCTTCATCACCACAGTTCGTTTTGTCCACCAACTCCCTCCAAGAAACACTTTCCCAAACCAAATCTTCATTCATCCTCCCTAAGGCACATTATAACTCTACTTTGATGATATGCCCTTGGGCACCCTTCCTTAGTTGCCTCAGTCTGAACGAAACTTCTTCATGCTTCGTTTTTGTAAAGCCTACTACTTTGCCTTAGATTAGAGCAACCTCCCTTCTTCATCACCACAGTTCGTTTTGTCCACCAACTCCCTCCAAGAAACACTTTCCCAAACCAAATCTTCATTCATCCTCCCTAAGGCAACACAAGTCGCCCAACTAGGTTGACTTGGCTCCTTGGGAGGGAGCTCACCCTCCTTGCTTGGTCGTTGCCTCAGACTCCC
Organism: Picea abies; assembly: GCA_900067695.1. Taxonomy (NCBI): domain Eukaryota; kingdom Viridiplantae; phylum Streptophyta; class Pinopsida; order Pinales; family Pinaceae; genus Picea; species Picea abies. Next base: position 8,939 of record CBVK0100084588.1, read on the forward strand.
CAATCTACAATTATGAGAGATGTCTTTCCAACTCCAACTTTCCTTTTTTCGTTTGGTTTCTCCTTGTCAATTTATAGAAGATTGCTCCCTTGGTCAAGGGGAACGTCCATTTCCAACTAACGTGACTCTTTCCAACCGACGTGACTCTTTCCAACCGACATGACTCTTCATTTTTGGGCCTACTTGCTAAAGGGCGCATGCTCTAACCCAACCAATTCGTGACCTTTTGGTCATGGGAACCCAACTTGTGCCTTCGTTCTTCCATTCATCCAATCACTTGGCAAACCATTCGTTGCACGTTTTCTTGGGTGCTCTTCCTTGCTTGGTTGACCTGGCTCTTTGGTGGGGCACCCAGAGCTTCCATGGGGCGCCCACCCTTGGTTTCATATTTGTAAAGAAACCGGTTGTGGAGTCATTCCTTCACACGACATGTGCTCAAGGAACCCCAACTCCATCATATATCAAGTCATTTGTTTGAATCGGGCACTCTCCATCTCGACTCGTTCATCTAAACCTGCGATGGAGAAGCGCAAGTGCTCATGTCAAATTTTAAGGTGTTACACCCTCCCCCACTCCAAGTTGTTGTCATACTGATAATGTCCAAAATATGTTGTTTCCAAGTTTGCTTGAACTCGTGCCTCTGTTGTTGCTATCACTGGAAACCCCAAGTTTTGTGCCGAAACAGAAACCCCAAATTCTAACTTTGTGAAAACTTCAAGTTTCCAGTGGAAACCCCAAATTTCCAAAACACCCATGATTAATCTACAACATCATGCAATTGTCCCCACTTCCCAAAATTTGCCTCCAAATCTATCTACAATGTAGTCCAAGTTTCCTTTGTTGTCGTGATTATTGTTCGTTGTCCTACCGTGATTGCAACTTCTGCTGCAACCTTAATCAGAACAGAAAAATGTCTAAGTGTTGAACTTTCGTGATCTTTTACTGCATCCACACTTCAACCATTTCTGCCGTGCATCTATACATCGTGCACCCCAATTCCTGCACTAGTTTGTTAGCTAGTGTAAGCACCACATACAAGTCTTGAGATGTACATCCTCATGCCGAAACTTAGTGTTTTCTCTCTGCATCCTCGTCACTTTGTCCAACCTAAAAACATCAGGGAAAGATCACACTTTCCCCTTCACTATTTTCTTTGCCCAACTCCATCAAGAAGTTCCTCCGCAACAATAAAGTGTTGCATAAACAGATCATTGTGCTCTTGAAGTCTCACCCCTTCGTCATGTCATTGCACTCTAGCTCATCCAACCGTCAGATAATTTGTGTCGCTGGTCCAACCATCTGATCACCTGCACGATGGCACATCTCCATGTCAAATTTATCTTCTCCCCTCCGGAGCTTGACTCATCCATGCAACATCTCACCAAGGCAAACTTCCTTGCCTCACTGTGCTGCGATGTCACCCTAAAACAAAGTCTTCCTTCAAACTTTCTAACTTCATTAACTTCATCAATTATACTGCAAAAGTTGTTGCCACTTCCTCCTATCATAGCACCCAGCTCGTCCCACATCCAATATATTTAAAAATTCAAGGAAAATGTCACACATCTACCACCCGTGCAACCAACCAAATTCACTCTCTTTACTCATCCCACAAACAGTAGGATCCTTGGGACTGCCTCCTTGTCGCTACAACCATGCACCCTCCATGGCACCATGGTTTGCTTTGAAAAGTCTACCCAATTCAAGTATGAGCCTATCTTCATCGGTCGATCTCAAGTATGAGCCTATCTTCATCGGTCGATCTCCCATATTCTTCGTCACCTGTCCATGAAACGCTTCAAGTGCACAAGTCTCACACATCCAACAATCACCTCCACACTACTCCTTTGTTCATGCTTCAATTCATTTGATCTGTGTGATCCTCCGATATGTATAATTCAACAACATCCTCCACATGTATCTCAATGTATTGTGTAAACAACCCCAAGTGGAACGAGTCACCCAAAGACTTCCATACCGAAACATGTCTGAGCCAATTCCTTCGTCGACCCCAACTGGCAATCCTTAGATCTTTGAGTCATTTTGTTTACACAAGCATCTTGAGAATGCCCTGCCTATCCCACATCCCATAGCATGGGTAGGAGCGCATCACCCAATCCAATCAGTTTGCGTTCTAACCCATCTCAATTGTTCGCCAATAGTTTCCTTGGTTGGCTCCTTATTGCCTCAGTTCACCTCTAGTTGGATTGAATTGTCCTACCTCTACTAAAACATTTCATTGTTTGGATCTCTGCTGCAACACTCAAGTCATCCCATGAAGACTCAAGAAAAATGACTAAGGCACTTGCTTCCAAAGCACCTCACCCATAATCCTCTCAAACAAAACAAGCATCTTGTTGTCTTATTCGTCACAACAAGCCCTTCAACGCACTTCACAAGAGAGCATGACATTAATCAAACTTGTCTCCATATTTGTAACCAAATATGCCTAAGTCCCCTTCTGGAACTCACCCAAGTAGTGCACCCCGAGCCCTTATTCTATATCTTCCCCCACTAGGGCACTCTGAATTGTACGTGACTCCAACGAAGTTCGCAGCACTTGGACCTCTCCCAAGTCTGCGGTAGAAATAGGTCGCTCTTGTCTTCGGTCAAGTCTTCTTGTCTCCCTTCAATGAAACCAATACAACAACCCATACTTGCAAAAAAATTGAAATGATTGTGCTTGTTCATGACATCTTCGACAACCTCATGGTTCAATTCTTCATGTTGTCACGAGTTTTCATTCTTCAAAATTGTCTAAGTCCCAAACTTTCATGTGCTCCCAACTCAGTTTCCAACCACCATTCTATCTCTATTGCTTGGTTATCTTCACACCAACGCCCAGTCCTCACACTTGTCATCCATCAAGTTGCCCCATTGCCAAAAGTATTCGCATGAAGCCTACCACCCTTTGTCATTTTTAGCAACATGGCTCAATGAACAACTTTGGTGAAGGCTAGTGCAAAGATGTCTTGGCAAGATGTGCTCAAGAATTTTTATACAAATTTGTGACCGAAACACTATGATGTTTGAAACCGCTCTTAGTCACCTTTTTCATGGCACCCAACCAAAACTATCTTCCATTTTCTCTGTCTTTTATCTTCGCGCCCTGAAATGCTTCTGCATGAGGACACCATGCAAATTAACCAAAAATTAAGTCACCTATGGTTGATCAACTTCCGTCCAAAAGTTGTGATCATCATCCGCAACCCAACTGATCCAACTTCTTTGGTAGTGCTCAACACGAAGTTGGTAGAGTTGAAAATGTGCTTAATTGTCTTCCTTGCAGCTTAAACTTCGTTATGATCACGACGATGACCCAACTCAACGAATGCTCAAAAAAATGAACCCAAACCTCCCTTTGCTCGGATGCTTGAGTTGTGTGCTTTGTTAAGCTCTGATACCATATGTCACGATAGTGATAGTGGTGAAGAGCTCACCAACCCTTCTCCAAAGTTTGAACGAAACGACTCTGATACCATCTGTCATGGGGTTGGGTGGCGAAAACACCCAACATTCCCCAGTGCTCGTGTGGAACTAATGCCTTTCGTTCGATGGAAAAACCATATCGATTTACTTAACTCATACTACACCTTAGTTAACTTCGTTTCATTTATTAGTTAACTGTTATGTGTGTTTCTTGTACTTAGCCAAATAACAAGTAAATAACATCATGCATCCACAATATAACAAACATATGTGCAAGTGGGCGACCAAACTGACCTAACACCCAAATCTTAGTACAAAACAATAAACTCGTGCTACACACAAAGAAAGACTCACAAGAAGATTTCACTCATTACAAGAACTTGTTGCAAAAACAAAATAGCTCTACTTTGGCAAGCTTCCCTCGGGTGTCATTCCTTCATTGCCTCAATCTGAACGAAACTTCTTTATGCTTCATTTTCATAAAGCATGTTGCTTTGCCTCAAATTGAAGCGACCTCCCTTCTTCGTCACCACAGTTCATTTTGTCCACCAACTCCCTCCAAGAAAGACTTGCCCAAACCAACTCTTCAGTCATCCTATGGGAACATAAATAGCTCTACTTTGGCAAGCTTCCCTCGGGTGTCATTCCTTCATTGCCTCAATCTGAACGAAACTTCTTTATGCTTCATTTTCATAAAGCATGTTGCTTTGCCTCAAATTGAAGCGACCTCCCTTCTTCGTCACCACAGTTCATTTTGTCCACCAACTCCCTCCAAGAAAGACTTGCCCAAACCAAATCTTCAGTCATCCTATGGGAACATAAGTCTCCCAACTCGGTCGAATTGACTCCTTGGGAGGGAGCTTGCTCTCTTTCCTTGGTCCTTGCCTTAGACTCCCCGATATGCGATTATGAGAGATGCCTTTCCAACTCCAACTTTCCTTTTTTCATTTGGCTTCTCCTTACCAATACATAGAAGAGCTCTCCCTTGGTTAAGGGGTACATCCTTTTCCAATTGATGCGACTCTTACTAACTAACATGACTCTTCGTGTTTGGGCCAAATTTCCAAAGGGCGCACGCTCTAACCTAGCTGACTCGTCACCTTTCAATCATAGGTGCTCAACTTGTGCCTTCATTAGTCCATTCGTCCAATCACTTGGAAAATCATCCATTGCACATTTTCTTGGACACTCTTCCTTGCTTGGTCAACTTGTCTCTTTGGTGGGGCACCCAAAGCTTCCATGGGGCACCCACCCTTGGTTTTGTCTTCATCAAGCAACTGATTTTGCAGTTTTTCCTTTCCATGACATGCGACCAAGGAATCCCAACTCCATCATATATCAAGGAATTCGTTTTAATTAAGCGCTCTCCATCTCGACTCATTTGTCTAAGCCTAGGGTGGAGGACCGTGCACACTTAAGTCAACTTCAAAGGCATTACACCATACCTCTAACTTTCAGCATATTAGTTTCTCTCAAATGCTATGTAGATAGTTCATGGAGTAAGTTAATAAGTGGACAAACTCAACTTTTTTCGTTGAAATTCTTCCCCAAATCTGGTAAGAATTTTGTCAAAATTTATAGTTCCACCTTATTGATGAGAACTTTGACTATGGAACTTTGCTCATAAGGGTTTCAGCCCATCTTAAGAAGACCCAAATGGTCAAAAGTTAAAAAAATTGAGTGGATCAGGGTGGAACTTCGCCTCGCCAAAAAATAGTGGATTCACTAGGAAGGTTAAGTTTATCCAATATTAAATCACTATGATAGTTTATTTCACAAGCTCATATTGATCAGTGGTGTGCCATTATTTTACAATAATTTTGTATTGCTCTCGATCATTGTCATAGAATGTTTGAGGGGATATTTCTCTTCCCCTTTATTCCATAGGTATTTATTTGATTTTTTAAGAGGTTTCCAATGACTTGACTGAGATTCAATTGTCTCACTGCTAGGTCGATGATGGTGTATGCACATGTGGGGGTAGATGTTTCCCAAGAGGGGCCAGGTAGAGTACCCATGTAGACCAATAAGTTGATAGGTTTTGGCTCTATTATCTAGTGAGGAGGATCTTGTCCTCGTTCTTGTACATTATTCATATGCAAGAATGGACTTGCGAGGATGTTTCAACATCCTATTCTATCAAGGCAAGCCAACTGACATGAGAGGTAATATTATCGTTACCTTTTGATTAGTTTAGTTGTATATTTTTTGGTCTTATTTAATGCACATGTAATCGATTATAAAATTTTGTTTCAATTTTATAACTATTGTTGTTTACTATTTTGTAGATTTTGTCTTCTATTTTGGCGAGGGGACTCCCCAACCTAATGTGGAGATGGATGAGTTCGATGAGCTGGCTCAAACATAGAGACTTAGTATGTCACGAAGGCTATATTAAAAATTTCGTGGATAAGTGATGGATCCATTATGCACAGTAATGGCTCATTTCGAAGTGGTGCTAGTATGACCTCGAGTGATTGTACAAGACCCTGAGCATGCAAAGATGTATGCAAGCCTTCCTTGTGATATGAAATTATTGATGGGTCATATTGTTGATGCTCTCAATCTACTCTAGAGGTTGAGGTCACGTTAGTCTTCTTCATCCATTTGGTCTTTCGAGGACACTACTTCTCCACCTCCTTCTCCTCTTCCACCATCTCCTCCCCCCTTACTCCTCCACCTACACTGCCAACTGCACCACCTACTACTCCACCTATTGCTCCACCCATGCCACTAGTTGCAACAACTGCTACACCATCCACCAATCCACCCATTGCTTTACCTACTACAACGACTATTCATCCTATAACTACTATGGTCTTATCGGGTGATATAGATGCTATTGGAGAGATATGTGAGATTGTAGTTGATTTCTTCTCTATTGGAGGTATTGATGCTTTTCGGTTTCATGGCGAACTTAGAAGTAGTTGACATGTATATTGATTGCTGCAATACGTATTATTTGACATGTATATTGATTGTTGCAATACATATTATTTGACATGTATATTTGACATATATATTGATTTTGATATCAACGTTCATGTATATTATTCAATTTCATCTATGTTGATGTTGATGTCATATGATTTATAAATTTATTATGTGTATGTTAATTATTAACATTATTAACGATTTATTTGTTTTTAAATTAAATTTGATATGCCATATAATGCATCTGCTTTTCAAGGTGAATTCTACGTTGTCCATGAATATATAATATGTTAATTAAATTATTCGATCAATGATTGTACAATTTGATTAATTTTTAAAATATTTTTTTATTACATCATATTTTAAAAAAAAATTCTTAATTTTTTTTACTTAACTTATTGTTAATATTGATAAAACTAAGATTATGATAGCTAAATATAATAAAATAATTATCCCACCTATTTTATGCAGTGATAATATCTTGCATATTAAAGCATGAAAACAATTATAAATTGGGTTTGACTCATTTTTAAAATCAATTTGTTTGATTAAATCTTCTATTAAATCATGAAAATAATTTTAAATATAAACAAGAGATTAAAAATACCTTCGACTAAAGTTACCTAAACGATAATAGTTGTTAATAATAATCTTAGAAATAGTGATAACATCTTCTATATTAAATCATGCAAACAATTGTAAGTGACATACTATAGGTATCACTATTGGGTATGTGTTATATTCTTTGCATGACTAGTTTTTGTGTCTGCTACATTGCGTCGAGCGCGTAGGGGGGTTTGAGGATTTTATTTGCCTCAAGAAACGTGTCACATTTTTTCCTCTTTTTTCGTGTCGCCTCGATTTTCATGTCCATTGTTGGGTGGTTTTTTGGCACATGGTTTTTGTCGATGGTTTTC